>CM034151.1:300289058-300313280 GCA_019776745.2 Taxus chinensis
CCGGACATCATCAGCTAGGTTCTTGTAATACCAAACCTCATCTCTCACCTCCCATAATCTGGATACAGGTACTATCTGTGGTGGCCCCATCAGCCTCTGAACTGGTAGCTTTCCTGTGGGACCCTTTCCTACCCCTTCCTATGAACTGGGACCCTGTCCCAGTGCCTATTGTGGTACCATTGGCCCCTACCTCTGGGCTTGTAATGCCCCAATCTGTGCATGTGTTATCGTTAACTGGCCCTGCAACCTTGTAACCTATGCCTGTAGGGTGAACACCTGACCATCATCATCATCTCCATCTTCTTCCCCACCCTAGGCCATCTGGGCCTGAAGACTGGCCACCTGTGTATGTAACTCAACAACCTCTGCCTCAAAACTGGCTAACTGCTCCTGCACCATACCCAACTAGATAATCAGGGTCATCACCCACCCTTGTAGGGCATCTCTCTACACTGTGATAGTGGGTAAATCTAGCTACCCCAACCTGGGTGGTACTGCTCGTAAATGAGCCGCCCATCACTATTTATATCGATCTGTCACTCTAGCATCATCGATCCACTATTCTACCACCTACTCCTCTTACCCTATGGGCACTGTCGGTTGTGGTATAGGTAATGGCCTCTGCACGTCATCTCTCTTGTACTTTGGGAAGGGTGGAGGTATGTCCTGTAGCATTCTAAACTTTCATCTAACCCTGTCAACTGGGACCATCTCATGCTCCCCGGTATGGTACCACACTATCCATCTCAGCAACTGAAGGCCATCCAACTCATCATGCATCCACCTATATGAAGGATAACTCACATATAGTCTCCATATGATGTCCACTCCAGACAATCCCTCCAATAGCTACCTATAGTATGGTACATCATGTGTAGCCCTGTCTTATTGCCACTCTCCAATCATGGGTACCCATCACCTGTACCCCACCCAAACCAATCTTAGTGGAAATGCGTCTACTTGGGGCATCCCTAGTGGGCACACACAAACTATGTATTCATAGGCCAACAGTGTAGTAAAAATTTGCAACATAAGCTGAACCTGCGTAGCCGTGCATATGCCCACAACTCTCTATATAACTACACCAGGAATGATGGAACCCAGGAAAAGTAAGGTCTGATCCATCACCATTTCATCTAACACCCCCATTAGGGAGTGAGGAAACCTCCCACCCTTTACATCTGGTAGTGTGAAACAACACACTGCCTCCATCAATAAAACAACTAGCCTCGTCTCCTCTGGATGGGCTAGGTACATCCCTTCGTAACTCAGACTGGCACTATGGAATGTCATGTCTTCCAGTCCCTCTCCAAACAATATCAGCATCAACTCCTCCAAGGCCTCAGAGGAGATCAAGTACACCTGCATCCCCAGTATCGGTAGCCGCAGGATCCTAAACATGTCCTCCAAGGTGACTGTCATCTCACCTGTCAGTAGGTGGAATGTGTTGGTCACTAAATCCCATCTATCGATGAAAGCGATCATCAGAATCATCTTCCAGACTACATGCCGATAGCACCGAACCCCAATTAGGCCCACCTCCACCACATGCCACCACTCCTCAATGGTCAATGTGCCTCACACTCTCAAGAGTAGGGGTGGCACCCTGTCTCTCATCCGCAACTGATCTCTCCCCTGCATCCAATACACACATCAAATTAATCAACCTTCATCATACCCACACTCACCCTCAGTACATCACCTATACCCACTATCTCACCTCTTTCTTTCTTCCCAGCCTACCTTCCTATCACATTTCTATCTCCCCCCACCCTCACCCACTATCATTTCCCCATACCCATTTTTACACCCCATCTACACTAGGTTTTTCACCAACACACCCTATTCTACCCTTCCCTATCTCACCCACTTGACCTAGGACCCTTTTTGACCCCTTTTTCTCCCAAACCTGACTAGTGCTGGTTATCTCTAACTGACCCTAGTCACCCCTAAACTGGCATCGGTCACCTGTTTCATGACCGATACCGGTTTGACCCTACCAACGCCGGCTAGCCCAAACTGACACCGGTCACTGTCATGGTGAAAACCACGACCCCCAAAACCTTACCCTCTCAAAAAACTCCCTCTCCTGACCCTTCTACCCACCCATTCTCACCTACACTTTCCCTTAACCCCATCCTACCCCCTATTCACCCACTTACCTCTCTCCCCACTCCTATTCTACCCAATTCACCCTCCCACATTTCAAATTTTATTTTCCCCTGCCAAAAAAATAAAATAAAACCCAATTTTTTCCCCACCCGACCTCTCACCTAATCTACCTCACAAAACACAACATGGGTTTGATCCTTACCTCATCATGCTGCCATCGTCGTAGTGGCACATCTGGCCACTACACCGGTGGCCCACCCGATCCCTCTCTAGCCTCTGCCATCACCAATCACCAACTGCACCTCCAACCAATCAAATCACTCAATCTGATCTCATGGACCCACCTCTTAACTACCAATCACCCACCATTCAGCTCGCCAACTCAGCTCTCCGTTTTGTCTGGACACTTTCCAACTTTCCCTCTCTCTCGTTTCATTTTTCCAATTCACAAGAAGACAAATGATTTGCAAAAAATGCATATTTTTCTTTTTTATAACATCCCTGACCTCACTGACATCATTTTTACCTTCACTGACATTAGTCACATGCCCTAATTTACCGTGGTTGGTTACCCTATACTGACATCGGTTACACTTGACTAGGCATCGATCAACCTCTCTTCCACATTGCCCACACTTTCGTCCTATTACCCTGGCCCGTCACTCTTTTTTCCCTCAGCCAATGCTTACCTTGACCATTCACCTCACCCTCATGACCTAATCATTTACTACCTAACCTCATCCTCATTTGGGGACTCATTAGTTTTTCCCATATCTCATCCCTACCCATGCCGTGAACTATATTCTTGGACCTGGAGAATTTCTAGTGACCTTTGACCTCATGTGTTCACTATACCTTGCGGCACTATTACCTATGTTGATTGACCTAATGACCTTACCTTGCTCTTGTCGTGACCGTTTATCCTGACCTAACCCTCGGTGTACCGAAACATACCTAAACGTTCCTACACCTAACCTGTGTCGTGTTTCCTGACCATATCCTATACCTTGGATACCAGAATCACTTCAACCTTGTTTGGATAAACCTATTGACCTTAGATAATGTGGAGTTTGCCTAATTTTATACCTGGTATCATGCTGTAGTTTATACGTGTGTGCATTTGACTGTTACTACCTTTGACCCTGACCCATTACCTAGATTACCTGAGTAGACCTTTTTCCTTTTTTCCCCTGTTACCCACCTTCCTCTTCATCACATTCACCTTTTAATCAAACCACTCACCACTTCTTCCTTCTACCTTGTCAGTTCCTGGTTTGAGGGGGATCACCTTCACCCACACCAGGGGCAACCACATCTTATTTTTGTCATCGTCACTTACCAATACAAGCTACATGACAAAAAGGGGCAAAATGTAGACACTAAAATTAGGCCACACTCCCCTTGGTCCCCCATCAAATAAACACCTTGAACACATCCACCTAACCATGGGCCCCTTCACCCCACTATAATATTAATTTAATTAATTTAATTAAATTCATTCATTATCCTCACCATATTTATTATTTAAATATCCTAATTGGGATAATGGCCACATATCCACCTCACTTAGACACCTCATCAAGCCACCTCACCCCAAGACCTATTCTTAGTAAGTTGTCATAACTAACTAAGACCTAAGCAAACCCTAAAAATCAAAGCCTACATTCCCTCTAACCATATTCCCACATGTTAAAAGGAAACTTCCATGCTAATCCACAGAGTAAACAAAATGAGATCCTAGAAAATCAAGGGGATCTTCCAAGTTTAGTAAACCTAGGAAATCTCACCCTAACCGACGTCGGTTACCCTTAACCGCTGCCGATTAAGCTAAAACTGTCATCGGTTAACATTTAATCCCAAAAAAAACCTTATTTCGAGGTTGGAACATTTCTGAGAGGGAGAGACATCTTCTGAGAACAAGTGACGAAACCAAAGCTACATGCAAGTAGAACCAACATTCGTACAAGCATCATAACATCCATAGCCAGCACTTGAAGTAACCATGAAGCCATTTATCTTCACGGGAGCATCTGGGGAAGTGCTAGCACCACATCAAGTCCATTCCATTTGATCACCCACCATTACCAACCAGGCATCAAGTTCATACAAATAGTAAGTCTTGTTAACCAACACCTATTCATTTGTCATTTGGTAGATCCTTTTACATCTGTTATTAGTTTCTTCTTTCATTTCTATTCCCCCATCATTTACCTCCATGAAAACTTGACCATCTTTTTATCCACATCCTTACATTTCCCCTACCTAGACCTAAATCATTCCTGTGCATACCTCAAATCCATATGAATCTGGCCATTGCCCTTCCATCTTCATCTAACCCTGGATCTATCACCCAGCCAATTTTTATTGAGTTTCCTGTACCCCGACCATACCAACGCCAATCACCCATAACCATCGCCAGTTAACCTAAACTAACGTCGATCTCTATGTCTTTTACCAGAAACCTAGATCAGATCCTAAGGTCTCCACCAAATACCCTAAACTACCCAAAACCTAACCCTGACCAGTACTAGTACCAGTACCCTGATAGTGACATTGATCTTCAGATTCAGTCATAGCTTAGCTTGTTATGAACGAATTTGTTTATTATAGATTAATGAGATACCTAAATCATTTTAACTATAGTAGGATTTACTTTATCATCATTAATTTTTATTAAAAAATGGATTGACATCCATCTAGAAAGTATCCCACTTCCTAGATCTAGCACACGCTAGGCAGTCCACTGCACATATTGTTTAACTTTTATTTGGTGGTCTTGTGTTCCATTCCAGGTAGTCCTCCAAGCAAAAAGGAAGCTCTCACAATCAGCTATGGATTTAGAATTCATATGCACATAACAACCCATGACTAGGATCACAACAGGTATTCCTCCTAGCCCATTACCCTTATTTGTTTTTTCAACATTCAAAGAAACGATCTAGAATCAGGTGAAACAAAAATAATACCACAACTTGTCAAAACCCAAAATAGCTCGGGAGGACTTTGGAAACAATTTTTTGATGGTTCAAGGAGTAAAAATGGAGTAGTTACTGGTGTCATCCTAATTTATCTGGAAGGAGATAAGTATTTCTCATCTTTTTGACTGTAATTTAGTTATACCAAAAATGTTGCCAAATATGAAGCTCTTGTACAAGGAGTTCAGTTGGCTCACAAGAAGGGAATCAAAACCTTGACTATTTTTGGTGACTTTGAATTAGGTTTACATCAAGTAAGATCTCGTAGTGCACCAAAACATGATTTTCTAAGATCTTACAAGAACCGAGTCTAAGACTTGATTGAATATTTCAAAGCTTTTGGGATCCACGTGGTTCCTAGAAGTCAAAATCAAGATGTTGATAGGATGGCTATGGTTGGCTCAGAATACGATGTACCTATTAATATCATGAAATAAGAGTGACAACCTATTAAAATGGTTGTTAGAACTATAATTCATGATAATGTGTGTAGTTGGAAATTTTTCGATAACGATAAACGAATCATTTTTTTCCTGCAAGAAGAAGTAGAGTTTTCTATGAAAAAGCAAGATAAGCTGCAGGAAGCATATAGTGACCAGATTATACAATTAAAAAGCTTCAAGCTACCAAAATTCTTGGTTACTCTTGAGCCCATTTTTAATTTGGATGATCAGGTTAGAAGACAAAGAACTAACATGGTAGTCAAAGAGGAGGATTTTGAAGAAGTTGAGGTAGAAAGTGAAAAGTTCCAAAAGTGTGTACCCCAGAGGAGAAAATGGATTTTATCAAACCTTTTCAAGAATATAATGATATTTTTTCATGGAGTTATAAATATCTATATGGATTTGACCCAGGTTTGACACAACACACCATCAAACTTTATCCTAATGTTAAACCGGTCTGAAAAAAACAAAGTCCAGTTAATCGCAAGATTGAACCACTGATAAGAAAGGAACTGACCAAGATTATCGAGGCTTACATAATTTTTCCAATCAAGCATTCCTCTTGGGTATCTAACCTAGTTCCTATGAGAAAGAAGAATAGATAAACATAGTTATGTGTTGACTTCAAGAATTTGAACCATGCTTCGTTGAAAGATCATTATCATCTTCCATCTATGGATCAAATCCTTCAAATAATGGCAGGATCACATAGGTTTTCTTTTCTTTATGGATACTCAGGTTACAATATGATTCTGGTCAAATAATTTGATTAATTCAAGATGACTTTCACTACCAAGTGGGGCATATACACCTACAACAATATGTCATTTGGATTATGTAATGTCGGAGCTATTTTCCAATGAGCTATGGACATGGAATTTAAGGGGTTGATCAATGACATTATCTTGGTATATCTTGATGATATAACCATGTACTCCAAGCTTAAAGAAGATCACATTACACATCTAAGAAAGCTTTTCAAGAGGTTCAAAAAAATTAGGGTTTCATTTAATCCTAAGAAGTGTATTTTTGCAGTCCATAAAGGAAAGTTGTTAGGGCATATTGTTTCAATAGAAGGAATTTTTATTAATCTGAGTAGAATTCATTCAATTTTTCACCCATTTCTCCCAATTCATAAGAAAGGTCTTTAGAGTTTCCTAGGAACCATAAATTTTATGCGGATTTTCATTCCTCAATTCATAGCATTGGCTAAACCATTAACAGCCATGTTGAAGAAAAATTTACCTTTTCTATTGATGAAGGAAGGAAAGTAGAGATTTGAAGTCATTAAGACATTCATTTCTCAAGAACCTATGTTGGTTAATCCAAGGTTTGATAAGGATTTTATTCTTTATGATTTTTCAAGTTAGGAGAGTATTTCATGGATCCTCACTCAGCATAATGAAGATTTGATGGAACAACCAATTGCTTTCCTCAGAAAGTCTCTAAAATACTATGAGATCAAATATTCATTTGTTGTAAAGAAAGGTTTTTCTACTATTTGGGCTTTGAAAAAGTTTAGGAACATGTTGTCCAATAAAATAATTCATTTGACGGTGTCTCATCTAGGTGTCAAGGATTTTATGTTGAATAAAGACATGAATGAGAAATGTGTTGGGTTGATTACCAAGGTGATGGAGTATGATGTACACGTCAAGGTTACTAAACTATTCATAGGTAAAGGTTTTTTTCAATAGCTTGCTTCAGATTTGGAATTGAAAAGTGGTGAGGATGTGATGCTTATGAATAATGATGAAAGTGATGATCAAGTTGACTAGTTATCAAAGATGAAGGACTTCCTTCTCTCATAAACATACCTTATTAACATGGATAGGACTCAAAGGTGAAACTTTTGTCTTCAGTCTATTCCTTATGTTCTAGTAGATGATGTTCTCTTTCAAAGGGATTTGAATGGTGTTCTTCTTTGATTCATAGGGCCATAATAAGTAAGTAAGATACTAGAAGAGTTTCACAATGGTCTATCAGGAGGGCATTACTCTACATGAACAACTGCTAGAAAAATCATGAGGGTCGACTACTATTGGCTTGATTTATTTAATGATGCCCATCTCGAGGTAAAGAAGTGCAAGGAATGTGCCTTTTTCTTTGTAAAGTATAATTTGGCAGCCCTTCCCCTACATCCAATTCAAGTTGATCAACCCTTTGTTTAATGGGGGTTGGATTTCATTGGTATGGTCAATACTCCATCCAGCGATGGAAATAAATGGGTCCTTACCAAAAATTATTATTTCACTCAATAGAAAGAGGTGGTAGAATTAAAGGAGGGAAATGAAAAGGCAGTTCTTGATTACCAACAAAGCATAATGATGAGGTTCAATGTTCCATTTATATTCATTTCAGATAATGAAATGGCTTTTCTTGGTCTGAAGCTTAGTGAATGGGTTGTTAAGAATGGAGTTTATCTCAAAAATTCATCCAATTACTAACCAAAAGGAAATGGATTGGTTAAGTTTAGAAACAAGAATCTCAAAAGTATTATCAAGTACACAATGGAAGGACTTGGCACACACAACTTAAGACTACTTTATGGGAAGAACGGATCACACCTAAAAGGGCCATCAGTAATTCTCCTTTCATGCTAGTTTATGGAAGAAAAGAAAAACTTCTACTATCCTTGGAATTACCCTCTTCGGAGTTATCACATCAACTTGAGGTTATGGAGAATGATCCTATGTAAATCAGGTTTGCTAAGCTCATGGACTTAGAAGAAGTGTGGATCAAGGCCATGAAGACTTTGGAGCAACATCAAGCTCAGGTTAAGAAATCTTTTGGCAAGAAGGAATCCAATAGGAATTTCCAAGAGGGATATTTAGTTCTATAGTGGGATGCTGACAGAGCCAAACTAGGAATTCACGTCAAGTTCGATGCTCTCTATAGTGGGCCATACATTATCACAAGTTACAAGGAGGTGAATTCATTTCATTTATCTAGGATCAATCGAGAATAACTACCAATTCATGTGAATGGGATACATCTCAAAGCTTGTTTTTAAGAGTTTTTCACCCCTGTATAGTTTAGTTAGATGTTTTCCTTTAAGTTATTTACAAATTGTTTGTTGTTTTGTGTTTCATCGTTGTTGTTTTGTTTTCATCATTATTATGTGTGTTGTGTTTTTTCATTTCCATTACATAGTGTATCGAAGGTGGAATTTTTTTAAAGGAAGGAAAAGGTTCAAGTTTCCACAAGAGTTTCATGATATCCCAAACTTAGCATATGATTCATTCAAATACCCGCAGTGTGCCATAAAATCCAAGCAATCATTAGATTCAATATACTTCCTACTCAACATTATTAACAAGTTCAATATTAGCAATGCCTAAGGAGACTTTAGGATCCATCACAAAGGATCAGATTAGTTTTAGGATGCCAACATTTGTAGTTCCCACTTCCCTTTAGCACCTTTTATTATTGATCATGATATTGTAGACTATATGACAGACATTTTAATAGTTTTGATTTAATATGGAGTTAGATGTTAGATCCTAGATTATTGTTGAATCTGATTATATATAATGCATGATGATTATTAGAGACACTCACATGTGGATGATGATATATTATTGACATGGATGTTTAGTGGAAGTTATTTGGACATGTGATTTTGGAGATTATGAATAAACCTAGAAAAGGAAAATTATTTGATGATGACATAGTTGTCGATATAAATTGTAAATGATTTCGTTGATTGCCTTGATGACTGTCGTGATTCATATGTATAGATTATTTCATGATTATATTATATATTCATTTTTGATGTTCTGATATGGCCACGAGCCCGAAGGAGGCATTTTTGTTTTGTAGGTTTAAAAATATTACAACAAAACATCGGGGGATCGAAGACCAATCAAAATGGAATTCTGTGTGAATTCGACATGGTCACCATGGCAACTTATTTTATTGTGTTATGTGTTGTTTGTTAGAGATTCCCACGAGATGGAAATCATCTTTATATGTGACCATGGGTTTGTGTATTTTATTAATGTGTTTCTTTTATTTATTGTTGTATGTATTTTATTAGTAATGTGTTCCTTCTTTTATTTAATTAAAATTATGTTAGATTTATGTGAGAATCATTTGATTAAAATTTAAATAAATTAAATTGGGATATGGGAAAGTAATTATAAGAGTTGTTGGCTGTTTGTATTTAATTTGTAAGAGATGTGTAAGAAATAGTGTTAGTTAGTTTTAGAGTATGAAATAATCCACCTCTATGAAAAATTCGAATTTTTCCCTGGGAGTTGTTTTTGGAGGCTTGTGGGACAAGTAAAACTTGTCCCATGCCTCTAAATTTATGTTACCAGCTATACTTATGGTTTGGGAAGTGATTGGTGAATTTTATAATGCATTTTATTCATCTTGTGCATGTTTTTAATTGCACTTTCTTACATTTCATTTATTTTGTTGTCCCTTGAGGTGTGGGCTCTTTTGTGTGTGTAAGTAACTTGTCATTTTTCACCCACCTCTTTATTGTGCTTGGGAGAATGAAATCTTGTCTTTTGTGTTTGAAATTGAGGATGTTTGAGGTGGCATCCTACATGGATCCACATCATCCTCTTCCTTCCCTCTTCTATATAATTCTAACTCTCTTCTTCTTTTGTGGTTGTTGAAACATTTGGTATGCAAGCTTGGGGTGCATTTTTCTTATGATTGGAGCTCTTACTTTGGAGAAGCTTTGGAAAAGACGGTTGCTTGGTTGTTGAATGATTTTTGCAAACTCCCTTGGGGCGCATTTTTGTTGTTTGGAGCTCTTGTGGATTGTGGAGGAATTTGGAGATAACTTCTTACTTGAGATTGTTGTTTTGGACTGTGTTCTTGGCTTTGAGAGCTTGATGTTGGAAAAAAAAGATACCATGGAAAGGTAGGCTTCTATTTCTTTCTTATTGCTGTTATTTTCTTATTGTGTTGTGTGTATGGTGCATGCATTGTTTTATTTGTTGGCTAGTTGGGTAGACTTCCTTAGGAATGGTGTAGGAGAAGGCTATGGGGAATTCTTGTGGGGGGGGCATAAGGGAAATGCCATGGGCATCAGAATTTTATGGAGGGATTTTTGGGTTTTGGATCCACCATGGAAAAGAAATAGCTTGCATTTCTTACTTGTGGGGGTGCATAAGGGAAAATTGTGTGGGAGGGGCATAAGGAGGGGCTAGGAGGCATAAGGTTTATGGGATATGATATGTTATACTGGCGGTATGATTATAGGTGGATGCCCAATTCCCAATTGGGAGGCATAAGTAGCTTCCCCCATAGTCCTTGCTCCTTTGGCTTGCAAGATCAAGCATGAGTTCTGATTTGAAATGTTGTTGAATGCAGTTGTGAACTACTATTTGCTTTTGGTGTTGCATTGTGTTTTTAAAAAAGAAATGTGTGTGTGAAAGAATGTTGTGTTGTGGAAGCCATTTGTTGCCATGGTTGAATTGCATCTTTTATTGTATCTTGGTTGGGGCTCGGGGGCCAATGATGAAGGAAGGCTTCTCCTTTCATTGGATGTCTTGGTTGGGTGGAGAGCATTGCCTTTCCCCCTCTTTTGTTGTGATTAACTTGGAGAAAAGAGAAAATGAGCATGTTGATGTTTTGAGTAAGAGGAATATACAGTTTGACAGTCCCTTCTTGTGAGCAAGTTTATTAAAATACTTTCCCACTTTGAAGTGGATGATTTGTATAATTATTTTAAATGAGAAGATACTTGTATTGATGATGAAAGACTGAAATTGAAGTGAGAAATGTAAAGAGTTATATCCCATTCTCTATTTTGA
Source organism: Taxus chinensis (assembly GCA_019776745.2). NCBI lineage: Eukaryota > Viridiplantae > Streptophyta > Pinopsida > Cupressales > Taxaceae > Taxus > Taxus chinensis. Next base: position 300,300,363 of record CM034151.1, read on the forward strand.
AAAGGAATGTGAAAGAATGTTACATGTATTGTATATTGTATTTTGAATTTAAAAGAAAGTAATAAGTTGTAAAGTTGTTGTTAGAAATCAATAAAGGAATACTCTACTTTCACAAACTCCCATTGTTGCTTTGGAAATGAATTTCTATTGTAAATGTAATCTCTATTTAATTGCAAGAAGAGGAAACACGTAGGTGGGAACTATACTATATTTTTTCTCTTAAAAATATATTAAATTTGAAATCAGAACTTGTAATTTAACATGGAAATAAATTTTTTAGAATCAACTGAATGTGATGGATTAGTTTAGGAAGTAAATACCATACCTATATGATAAAAATGAATGAATAACTCCTTCGATGAAACTAATCTCTTGCATTGTGTATAATTTTTAAACTGGTAAAAGGAATGCAATCAAATTATATAGTCCAGACTTGCACTTAGTAATCAAATTTAAAATGTTACAAATTAGTATGCCAAGATGATAAGGAATTCAAGTTGACAAAGGAAAATTAAGAAGATAAAGCATACATTGAAAAACTTGAGCTCAATCTCTTCCTCAACTATATCCTATCATTTGTTGGAAAAATGACATTTAGAATCAATTAAACAAATTAACTTTCCTAAAACACTCTAAACCCTCCCTAGATCAATCCTCCATGTTTTTTTGACATGTTGAGTGAAGGAGGAGACTGAATTTAATCAATTTGAAAAGTTTGAAAACTGCCAGTTCACTAATTATAGCCTACAGATCCTTTTTACAAAATTGACCCTTAAAAAATTATCAAAAAGTAAAATTTATGCTTCTTGTGCAAAGAGGGCATTGAGAGCTTTCCAAAAAGTCCTTGTTTTCCCAAAACTTATCTTTCTAGCTCAAGGTTTGAAGTTTTTGTGCCTTGGTGGCAAAATGTGGAAAATTTTCCCTGGCGGGCCCGCAACCCAAAAATTTCCCGTCGTTTTGCCTTAGAAAAGCTTTGTTTGAAAATTTTGACTTGGGAAAATTTTCACTTTTTCCTCCACCATCCCGTAGCCAATCAAAGGGCACCACGTGGCCTCTTGGGGCTATGGTGGAGGTGCGGTTCCTTTTCTTTGCCCTTAGCCTTTTTGAAAATTTTGGGGAAAAATTTTCATTTTAGCCCCGCCGGCCCGCAGCCAATAAGAACGTGCCACGTGGCACCTTGGGGGTGGTAGCGGGGGGGGGGGGGGGGGGGGGGCGGGGAAGGGGGGTGGTGGATCCTTTGTCTTTTTTTAGTTTTGGTATTTGGAAAATTTTGAAATTTTCCCCCTGCATCTCTGTTTTCCCACCCTCGCCATGGGGTTTTTTCCCTCTATGGGCATGTGGACCCACACGTCATTTTGTTTCTCTTTTTCCCTTTTGGTGAAAATCACCAACCTCTACCACCACTCCATGCCCCTTATTCTCCCTTCTCTCATGACAAACTTGTGGAGCACCATGTGTCCCCAAGCAGACCCATGGGTGTGGGAGTGTTGTTTGGTTTTTCCTCTTCCTTAGGTGATGTGCCCTAAATCCTTCCTCCGCTCCGCCCTTCCATTCCTTGTTTCCGGTGACGACTCAGAAACCACCATGTGTTCTTGGAAGACTTGCAGAGGCATGGGTGCAATTGGGAAATTTCTCCTATGCAAGGAAAATTTCCTTAAGCCACCTCGCGACCCGCCAACCCGCCAAAAGGTTTCCCCCTCCTCTTGACACGTGTCCCCTTGGGAAAAATTTGACCTAAAAACTCCGCCCACTCATATCTTGAGTTCTGTAAGGAGTTAGGAGGACTTCTTTATATCACCAGAAAGATGAGAAAATTTCCTATCCATTAGGAATGGTTTATGGAAATTTTGGAAGCATTAAGTATGAGAAAAATCAAGTTGAAACTCTGAGCTTGTTAGAGAGTGGGTATGGGAGTAAAATTGCTCCCTGAACCTAACTGAAACTTCTAGCCCTAAGTTTTGGACCTTGTGACCTCTGAGAATTGTTTATAAAAGATAAGTTTGTTCTAGTGGATTTGAGTTGCTTTGGAACGTGTTAGTGGCAGTTGTTGCCTTGTAACCTAGTTGTAGACTCTCTTAATCAAGCTTTGTGAGTGGGTTAGTGAGACCTTACTCTGTTGTTTTAAATATGTATTCCCTTCCTCACTGTAATTAAATCCTACTCTTGAATTAAATACCTTGGGTATTTAATTGTTTGGGTCCCTTAACCCTAAATTTTATTCAAGGACTATTTAGCTAAAAGGTCATTATAATCGATGATTAATTTAATCCCTAGGGATATTTGAGCTAGGTGTGGACCTATTACATTTATTGCTTTATAATGTGAAATCAGTAATAATTATAATGGAATAAGTTATTAGTTGAATTTAACTATTTGTGAGACTTTGGTCGTTAACTCCTAATAAAAAAAAAATTATTCCATAATTTTCTAACTAAACCTAGGTTGTTCATGGGTCTCAAGTGGGTTGTTTTAATCGGGCATCACAACATTGAATTCATGACCAATGGATTGTTGAAGGCTACCTGAACCATGCTTAGCAGACAATCATCCCCAAGAAGTCGCCAAAAATTTTATCCAAATTTTCCCCTTGAGGAAAATTGGACTGCAAGGGGCATGTTGTGCTCTAGTACCTGAAAGGCCTTCAAGAGACATTTTGGGACATTTCATGTTAATTTTGTGTTTGTTGGGTTTTTTACAGTTCTTCAAAAAAATTTGAAATCGTTGTGGACTACTTATTCCTTATTTAGGTTTTGGAGGCTAATGGTTCATTTTGAATGAGTAAATTATCATTTAGGGGCCCACATTTATCTATTTCTGGTAAAACGTTCAAAATTTGTGTATAAAATTTTCATGGGTCTTAATACATCTCCATGATGCCCTAGTGCTAGAAGAACCCTTAAAATATTTGAGGGACAATGAAAAATTGGAAAAAACCTATTGAAATGGTTAGGATCAGGCTTTGAGAAAAAAAATCTCAGTGAGTAGCTCATTAAGTAGCTTATCAATCTTCTCGACGAGCTATTCAGTGAGATAATTGTCAAGTTAATCACCGCATACCTGACATCTCAGTAAGAGTATAAATGTCATTGAAACCTAGTCAATATGAAGGACCCAAGGGATAATAATGATAAATATTAGGTGGTTGACTCTCACATATGTATTCATAGGGGCAGAAATACATGAAAGAGGAACATTCATTAATCTCAGGAGTTCACAGCAAGGTGTCTTGAGTTTGAATGTGTAGAGACCCAAAGTGTGACAAATCACAAGAGAATTAGAAAGCGTTGTGTGAGGTGAGGAACTCAGCATTGGATGAATCCGAGTTGATTTTAAGATACAGTCTTAGAGCTCAGCATTAAATTATGACTCGACATCTCAACAATGAAGGTAAGAGTAGCTTAGGTTACGCTAAAGGCATTCTTGTGTAAAGAAGGCATGGGAGATAATTGAGAAACACATAGGGTAAAGGTCGAGTTGGCATACATGCATGGAAAGGGGTGGAGATTGATGAGCTCATAGACAAGGTAAGATAAGTTTGGCGAGATGGTAGGAATTTAGATGTTCATGGAAATACTTGGTCAGGGATTACGAAAGACTCAGCCAATGCACAAAGAGTTCATCCGGTAGGGCTCATGGGGATATGGAAATGTTGGGACAAGCTTGATATTTTAGAAATTGAAATCCAAGGTGGAAATTCCACGCTCAAGGAATTACAGGAGTCTGACGCCATGAGAAATTTGAGGCAATTGGGCCAGGGAAATTTGGGGTTTCGTTTCCCAAGAGACATATGGCCTGCCATGGGAATATGGTGAGAAGAGGGTGATGTAATGAAACTCTAGGATAGGTGAAGGACAAGTGAAACCCATGGATCAATTCATCACCAATTTCAAAGGAGATAAGGCTGACCCAACTCAATTGAGCAGCACAACACATGGCGATTTTATTTAGGTAGAGACGGAGTTGTCGACTAATTTAAAGGGAACCTTCTAATATGGTAAAACGTGGCATGTCACCCAACACAAGTGGGATATAAGTGGGCTTATCATGTCAAATGGTATGGAGAACAACTATGCAAAGGGAGTCATTAAGATCAGTTGAGAGGTAGTTAAGATGGCATTTAAAGGTGGAACTGACATAAGTAACGGTGTTGAAGTCACAAGGTAAGTGGTGTAAAGCATTTTTCGTTGCAACATTCTTGGGAGACTGCTAATGCAAAAATGAATGCAAAGAGTTGTTTTAACAAAGTGTAAGGTAGCTTGGTTAGCTTGTTGGCGAGTCATTTTAAAAACAATAGCCAAAAACCTCATCCGAAGAAACACCAAAAGCACGAATGTAATTTATTAAAAATATTTAATATATTTTTAATTAAATGGAGGATTAGATCAAATTTTTAAAATTTATGAAGTCATAGTGGAATGTTTTTTTATGGGTACAATTAATAATGTAATTAAAAATGTAGTCCAACATGTGCTACATTTTGGCTCAATATTTAGGATTTATGTCCCTTCTCTCACAGCTGGGATTTTCTATAAATGTAAATGAGGAACTCATTCCAAGGGGTTAAAATTTTTCCAATTCCTCTCTCTTTTCACAAGTTTGGTTGTGGCTTTTGGGAACTTTCAAACATTTTCTCCAAGATTGTAATGGCAAATATTGTTTCTTCCTACTATAATGATGCATTGTGCACTTGATTGAAGTAATAAAAATTGTGTTCTGTGACTAATTATTGGTCCATTCATCATTTTTATACTTCATTGTGCCTTTCTCATGTTTTTAGGTATACTGTGTAACTTCAAGTTTCCATTGCAGGTTTTGGGAGGTTTGTGCTTATTTGGGAGTGAAGCTTTGTATGCAGATGAGTTTTGGTACTTGTTCATCCTTCTCATTTTCATCCTTCTTCACTGGAAGATAGAAAACTCGTCTAACAAAAACCCTTTCTTGGTGCACCACCACTTCTAGTATAGGTTTTACTTCTTGAAAATATCTCTCCCTAAATTCCATGAAATTTTTAGTATAGGTCTAGTTAGCTATTTTATTGCATTAGAAGTAGTGTTGTTTTTAGTTTAGGAAGAGGAATTCAACCTTCTCCAGAAGTTCACCTCAAGCCACAAGTCCCATAGCTTGTGAGGTAATCCCATGCTACCCAATTACACTGAATTCCCTATCCATCAAGTGGTCATTTGGAGGGTGGAGTGATTTGGTGACAACATGCTACTTTCCTTTTCTAGTTTCCATGCTTCACTTTTCCACTTGGTATGTTATTCACCACACATTATATAGGATCATAAGGTACACATATCTTATCTACTTTATGTTATTAAGTATTCACTCAACAACGTAAAGTGGGGGAAAATGTAGACACAAAATCACACACTTGGGTACATTTCTAGGTCCTAAAAGCATGTTATCATTTACATGATTCCTAAGTGAGAAAACTAGAGGTTGAAAACTATCTTTGAGCCCTTTTATTTGTCTCTTTTTTCTATTTGGTCTTACACACCCTACAACACAATAGGAATTTTAATGATTTATCTTTTATGGTTGTAGAAACCAGTTCCTAGCCAGGACAGCGGCGCCCAAGCACTCTTGTCCCCTTTGGGCACCCTTGGCTCTTTTCTATCTTACTCACTCCTTTTGTGTCTTTTTTAATCTTTTGGGCATATTTTTCACTTATGGATCCACCTTGCATTTGTAAATTATGAAATTTGAAAATGAGGGACCAAGCACTAATCATTACTATCATCACCTAAGCCTGCATTTAAAAAGGAACCTAAAACACTCTAAAGAAACCATTTAGCATCCATTCAAGGGACAATGGATTGTATATTATGCATTGAATGCATAGGAAGGGGTAGTTATTCTATTCCATCCACACATGATATACATTTCTACATTATAGATCTAGTCCTCTATTAAGTGCAACTTGAACTAGGGAATCATAGGGCACCATTTCTATAAACACTCATAAGAACTACATGGATTATGATATGTAGTGTAATGTTGGGCTGTAAGTTCACTCTCGGGTGACCGTTGGGGTCAGTATTACTCCCCATAATATATAATTATTTATTTATATTTGATTTTATTTGTGGGCTTATGTAGGTGAACTTATGTTTTGTAGGTTATAGGTATCATCGGTGATCAAGAAACAACCAACAGGTGATCAATAAGAAGTAATTGCGACACCCTTGTGAAACACTAGAGATCAAATCATGAGCCCCTACATAACCACTAGCACCCAGAAGGAATCTCCAGTTCCTAGGTGACCTTACCCTATCCTAGGCTCATGTGTCTAACCTCATTTCTGACTTTCATAATTTACAGTGTGCCATACCGACACTCTACCAATTCTATTCATCACTTCTCCCCATTCAGATCGATTCCAGACTGAGCATAAATCGTCTAATTCATCTTACTTCTCCTATTTTATTAGGGGTTTTACTTTACATACTTATTTTCTTGTGTCATATTATATCCTAGCATCTGTATATCTATTTTTACATAAGTTACTCTGCAATAGGGTTTAATAATAGTAAAATCTATTTTTATTAAATCACCTTATAAATCTGCCATATCATAAATATGACTTAATTAAACATATAAAATATTCTCATATATCTAAAATTCCAATAATACTAAGTTGATCATAATTATTTCTAATCCCAAACACCTAAAACAAAAATAACTAAACAACTACATGAATAAGAAAACTAAGGGACATGTAAATAGTTACTTAAAAGGGTGAAGCTAGATAGTTACTTATTATGGATTATGATTTGTACACATGGAGACATATAAATAGTTACTTATAAGGGCCACATAGTGGGCTATTTTTCTTTACGTTTGAGTTATGCATATTCCATATAACATCATTTCATGTTCTTCTTTACTCAGGCTTTCTCTCTACTTTTCCCAGTTCACTAGTGTTTAATGAGAACCCATGACTAGGCCCCATGCAAATCATTGTGTCCCAAATTTATGGGATCCTTCACTACCTTCCCCAACTTTCCTATGTCTTAAATCATATGGAATTGTACCACATGCCAAAATTTTGAAACCCCCTCTCTTGGGTATTTGAGCATCCAAAATTGTGCTACCTGAGACAATTTTTGATACTTATATTCTCATGATTATCCAACCCTTGCTAGATTATTTTTTTATTGAGTGTTTATGATTTAGCAACATGGTGCTATCCTAGATCCCTTATGGTGTGAAACTATACTAATTTTTTGTGACGTGGAAAAGACCTGGGTGTTTGACCTCCTTCTCATACCTTAGATGACTTTCACTTTGTGTTCAAGCTACCTAAAGTTTTCAAATCTAACCTTTATTTATTGTTATGTGTGGTACAAAAATATTAAAAAAATTAGGAACCTTCTAAGCCTTAAAACTAACACTTATAAATCATCTCAAAATCATATCATCTACTTCCATGTTTCATCATTTTCCTTCATCTTGTTTTAGCCAAATTCAGACAAATTAACCAAAAGATTTATCGATACGAATTTTTTTCTCCACTTAAGCTGTGAAGGTGTTTTGCATTTAAATGCTTAAGTTTATTTTTCTCCTTTGAATGTGATATTACTATAAAAGCATCAAATACTTGGTTAATGACATTAAACATGGTTGATGTTGTTAGGATTATACTTTATAATAAAATCATGCATCTTTGATGAACTTAATAAGATTAATACAAAATTAAAATCCCTTGAATGATCACCAAGCCAAATAAAAAGATACAAAAGTCTCTAAATTCATCTAAATCTTATAAAATTAATTCTAGGACCCAAAAATGAATAAGACAATTTCGGGTTCTAACATTGGCTCTATGGGACGGATACCTACCATGGGTATCCATGAATCATATACCTTGGTTGAAGTGGATCAGTTCTTATAAAATATAATGATAAATCAATCCAATAATATAAAGGAACCAATAACATGTAAACTTTGGAATTCTATCCTTCAGATAAAAAACATTATAAGAACCCACTTCTTTATTTGTGTAAAATAACTTATTTGAAACAAAATGCTATGTACTTGTAAATATTTACACTATGTATAAAGTAGAGGGAATCCTAATTTCATTCAATAAAAAAATCCATTCATAATAATAGATAATTAAGATTCTTTGTGCTTTAATGTGAAGTATCTTACCAAAAAAAATTAGTCATAAATGATCACCAAAATTCTCCAAAGTATAGCACACAATGGATCACTGAGCTTAAAATCTCTAGTTGTGGAACCATATCCAAGAAATTAATTAAAAAAAAAGGATCTTTCTTAAAACAAAACTAATCTTCCCAATCCAAAATATATGAACCAAGATTAAACTCACATGGAAAATCAATATCAGTGTGAAAATCCAGATCTATTTAATCCAAAAACTTAAAATTCTCCAACAAATCAAAACTAGTCTCTAAATTCTCATCAAGGTGTTCAACTTGCTGCTCTGAAACTTCACCCATGTCAAAATAAAGATCCTCAATAGAAAGGTCAATAACGCAAGAATCAATATGGAAATATTCAATTTCATGATAAGGGGATAACTCAAAGCTATGCAAATAAATTATATATTCAATTATACCATTTTATTTGCAATATTCATATAATTTTTTGGTTTTTTAATAATTGGATAAAAATTTGTTCCCATGATTCTATGACCCAAAAACAATCCATCTAATAATCTCGTTGACTAATAAAAATTGGAACAATCTATTTCTATGTTATGTTTCATAGGTGTAAGTTAAATGTCAATGAATAATTACTTAGCAAAGAGGTATAATTTTTCTTACAATTTTTAATATCATCCAAAATATTAAGCTTGGATACTATGGGGAATGTTGATTATGACCAACTTAATTTATGCCTTGTGATTACTGAAGTGTACTATCAATTCGACCATGATTGTCAAAACATAATATTTTATTTCACTACTTTATTTATTAATATATGGAACCTTAATTTTATTTCTGGTTAATAATTAAGTTTTAAGTATCTTTTGTGTAATATACATAAACTTTTGTTTCACAAGATTTATTATATCTTCCATTGCAGGGTTAATTCTAGCAAAAAACAATGGGGAAATAATTTATTTCACTAAGGTCTTATTCATTGGAAAAATAATTATACCTAACTTGAATCATATAAAGGTATAATTTTTTCCATTTAAGTTAATATTTAGTTAGGTTCTTGGTTAACGAAATTGACCACTCAGTAGCTCAATTAAACCTTAGCACTAAAATCCATCTTTAATGTAAGTTTAATTATTAAACTCATCTAATTTTAAAAGAGAGGTGGAAATAAATCCCACTAACAATTTAAAATACAACTAATGGGTCCACTTGACAAGTGTCCCATCCTAGGTTTGTTGACAGCCCTTAGATCAAAGGGATCTCAACCATAGATTTTAGGTTGAGTAGAAAACCTAATTTTCTTATAGGCTTTCATATTTCACTTTTCTTTTATAATTTATTTCTTATTTTGTTTGCAGGTTTTAATGGGAACTTCCATGGATGAGATTGAAGTTGTAATTGTGAGTTTTCCACAATTTTACTACCTAGACTCAAATTTTGGGGTTAATAGTAGGGATTATTTCTTTTTAGGTTTTTATACATATACATTGTATATAAAACAAGATTATGGGTATATGTATTATCATGCACACACACACACACACACACACACACACACACCCACTTCTATGTCTCTCTCTCTATGTGTTGTGTGTGTGTGTGTGTGTGTGTTTTCATATACATTTTTTAATGATATTTTTAATACATTTTAGGCCTAAATGTGGGCATTTATGAATTCTATATGCCTCTCTTATGGTAAAAAGTTGTAGAAAAAAAATCATGCACTTTAGATATTATTTAGTCCCGGTCTCATACAACTATTGATATAGTTTTTGAGTGAAGAAATTACTAAATAACCCCCATCTTGTGGCCATTTTACTTTTCTTTATGTCTCCATTATTGAACCTCGTCACATACTTGGACATTTTGTTTCTATCATTCTTTATTATTTTACACTTGACTAGGGCCTAGGCTAGTATTGGGGCGCTGATAAGCACCCTGATCCCAGTTGGGGTGCCCTGATCCTTTTCCCACTTTCCCACAACTTTTTGGGAACTTTCTAGCCATTTGGGCATTTCATATTTCTTTTGGTCGACCTTTTCGAGGTTAATTATGAAATTAGAACAAGAGAACCACATAAATATAAAGTTATGAAACCATAATGAGGGACAAGTCACTAGGCACTAATATCATCACCTAAGGTTGTGTCCATCAATGACTCCATTTACATCCATCTAGCTCCATCACAAGGAATAAGGCTGGTTCATCTACGTCACACAAGTATAGGAGGGAAGTTTATTTGATTCCATCCACCATTTTATTACATTTTCTACACATAGTTGTTGTTCGCTACTTTCACAAGTGACACTAATACTAGAGGACCTAGGGCATGATTGCACACACAAGAACATAGAACTACATCAATTCTGAGATGTAGTCTAGTGCTCAGTTAGTAATTCCACCATTGTGGAAGCTAGGGACACTCTGCCCCCTTCATTTACATTTTTATTTTTTGGGGGTTTTACAGGTCTATCTTTCATCATTAATCATTGATGACATTCAACACAGAGTAGAAAATTTCATGTGACAGACAGAGAAGGCTTCGCGTCATCATCCAACCCTGTAAATTTGGTTTCTTGACCTACTGCACAGACTAGAGCACCCATAAGCACCCTGATCCTCTCCCATGCACCCTAGTCTAGCCAAACCGCTCAAATCTGTCCTTTTCAGGACCTATAATTCAGTTTATTTTACGACACATTCCAGATCAGCAAATCCCTTCGAACTCGCTTCGTTGTATATCAATGTTTTTCATTTCTACTTCCTTAGTTACTTGGGTAGCTTTTCTAATATTTTTTCTACTTATTATTTACTCTTGTTTTACTTTTGTTCCTAGTTTATATTAACTACCATTATTCCAAATTTTTACTTCAAACCATTTTAATTGAACCCAAACCTATCTAACGCCTTTCTTTTGACCATTTCCGTCACCTTAATCAATTCATAGCTCCATTTTAATTATCTATTTTTTTCACCCTGACTAAGATTTCTGGTACCAACTACTGTTGCCGATTTTAATGCATGTGCGTACTCAATATCCTCCACACTTTAGTATTGCCTAGGGCTGATCCATCTATTAATATAGTTATTACTCTTCATACCCCGTGTCTTAATCCACCTAAGGCTCCGTTTCTTATATCCCTGCCACCTATCTGGTAGATCCTCCTCCACTACTTTCTAACTTCTAAAGGGCTATGAGCATTATTGAGCAACTGAAGAATACAGCCTACCAAGATTCTCTTTATGAATTATTAAGTAAATGCAGAGCTTGTCGTAACATGCTATAATTTTCCTTCATGTCATTCAATCGAAAGTGATAGCCCCCTCTGTTGTGCCTTTTCACATCTCATCAATCTTCTTCACAATTGCACATTTCATACTTTTCACCTAACAAGATCTATCACCGTTTGATAATAATCCGTGTGAATGTTTTCTTTCTCATTACTATCATGTTACACACTTATATTAAAATGAGTAACTTATTGATAATGGATCATCCATAAACTTATGCTTAATCTCTTTTAACACAACTAGGTATTAGTGATACTCTCATTTCTAGAATTCCTACTATTCATCCAAGGTTCTTGACTCCACCACTCATACTGCTTTAGGATCTATTTCAGTCCACATTCGAGTTGGGCTTACGACTATTATAACTTATTTTAAAATGTTATACACTTCCTTATTTCAATTAAATTGCTTATTAGGTTACCTTGGAATTCATGCAATACAAGCGTTCCATCTACTATTTCAACCCGCAATGTGTCAAATGTTTACATGATGGCTTGATCATACTATCATTGTAGATATGAACCATTCAAATATTTTCACATAGAACCTATTATTGTTATACATATCACCTCCACAACTTATCCCATATAGTAATCTTGACATAGATGAGATTGGTCAGTCTAGTGCTTTGTTACCTTCTTCTATTACTACGTATAATTTGGTTGTTTCTACTCATACTATGACAATCATCTCACCCACCATACACACTTCAATGAACCACTTCTTTCTCTATTAAGGAACGCATCAATTTCCTTCCCCTAGTAATAAACTCATAGAATATCTCGATACAGTAATACCATCATGATGATGCCTACACAATGATTGAGGAATTTGGATGACGATTTGACACCATCACTCATTGATGAACATTAGGATAACTAACTTTACTCCTTTATTATATAGATGACTCTTATTTTGAGTAAACTTTGTGGTCAATGCCTAGGTGAATATAAATTAAAGACCCATCCCTCTAGTTAATGTTTCTGGTACCTATTGAGGGTCTGTAAATCATGTAATGTTATTTATTTCATCTCTCCTCCATAGGTTATAGCCCACTACAACATCCTTTACATGCATATTAATTTATCCAAACAGGGTCCTTTGGGGGGGGGGGGGTGGCACATCCCAATGAATATAGTTGTATCGATACTATTGGTACACGTGAAAATTTGGTTTAGTTTGACATGAACTTAATGACATCTTACCACCTCTTCATTCACCACGATCGGTTTGGATCAAGAATTTTCACATTATAGGTTGCTTATATGCCTACCATCCGGCTTTTCATTCGATGGTTTTTTTTTTGGCATGTACCCCTTGGATTCTGCACTCCCCTTGGACAATCCTAGTTTGAATATATTGCAATACGATATATTCCTATCCCATTCTTTTTCTTGCATTTCTTATACCTTTTGGACATATCTCTATTGATAATGTCTCTTCCCTTGCTGATTGCTCTGATATCTCTTGTTGGTAATGCTCAATTTTCCAC
>CM034151.1:300313780-300443503 GCA_019776745.2 Taxus chinensis
TGCAAACAAAATGCTATGTACTTGTAAATATTACACTATGTATAAAGTAGAGGGAATCCTATTCATTCAATAAAAAATCCATTCATAATAATAGATAATTAAGATTCTTTGTGCTTGAATGTGAAGTATCTTGCCAAAAAAATTTAGTCATAAATGATCATCAAAATTCTCCAAAGTATAGCACACAATGGATCACTGAGCTTCAAATCTTTAGTTGTGAAACCATATCCAAGAAATTAATACAAAAAAAAAGGATCTTTCTTAAAACAAAACTAATCTTCCCAATCCAGAATATATGAACCAAGATTAAACTCACATGGAAAATCAATATCAGTGTGAAAATCTAAATCTATTTAATTCCAAAAACTTAAAATTCTCCAACAAATCAAAACTAGTCTCTAAATTCTCATCAAGGTGTTCAACTTGCTGCTCTGAAACTTCACCCATGTCAAAATAAAGATCCTCAATAGAAAGGTCAATAATGCAAGATCAATATGGAAATATTCAATTTCATGATAAGGGGATAACTCAAAGCTATGCGAATAAATTATATATTCAATTATACCATTTTGTTTGCAATATTCATATATTTTTTTGGTTTGTTAATAATTGGATAAAAATTTGTTCCCATGATTCTATGACCCAAAAACAATCCATCTAATAATCTCATTGACTAATAAAAATTGGAACAATTTATTTCTATGTTATGTTTCATAGGTGTAGGTTAAATGTCATTGAATAATCACTTAGCAAGGAGGTATAATTTTTCTTACAATTTTTAAATATCATCCAAAATATTAAGCTTGGATACTATGGGGAATGTTGATTATGACCAACTTAATTTATGCCTTGTGATTACTGAAGTGTACTATCAATTCGACCATGATTGTCAAAACATAATATTTTATTTCACTACTTTATTTATTAATATATGGAACCTTAATTTTATTTATGGTTAATAATTAAGTTTTAAGTGTCTTTTGTGTAATATACATAAAATTTTGTTTCACAAGATTTATTATATCTTCCATTGCAGGGTTAATTCTAGCAAAAAACAATGGGGAAATAATTTATTTCACTAAGGTCTTATTCATTGGAAAAAATAATTATACCTAACTTGAATTATATAAAGGTATAATTTTTTCCATTTAAGTTAATATTTAGTTAGGTTCTTGGTTAACGAAATTGACCACTCATTAGCTCAATTAAACCTTAGCACTAAAATCCATCTTTAATGTAAGTTTAATTATTAAACTCATCTAATTTTAAAAGAGAGGTGGAAATAAATCCCACTAAAAATTTAAAATACAACTAATGGGTTCACTTGACAAGTGTCCCATCCTAGGTTTGTTGACAAGCCCTTAGATCAAAGGGATCTCAACCATAGATTTTAGGTTGAGTAGAAAACCTAATTTTCTTATAGGCTTTCATATTTCACTTTTCTGTTATAATTTCTTTCTTATTTTGTTTACAGGTTTTAATGGGAACTTCCATGGATGAGATTGGAGTTGTAATTGTGAGTTTTCCACAATTTTACTACCTAGACTCAAATTTTTGGGTTAATAGTAGGGATTATTTCTTTTTAGGTTTTTATACATATACATTGTATATAAAACAAGACTATGGGTATATGTATTATCATGCACACACACACACACCCACTTCTATGTCTCTCTCTCTCTATGTGTGTGTTGTGTGTGTGTTCATATACATTTTTTAATGATATTTTTAATACATTTTAGGCCTAAATGTGGGCATTTATGAATTCTATAGGCCTCTCTTATGGTAAAAAGTTGTAGAAACAAAATCATGTGCTTTAGATATTATTTAGTCCTGGTCTCATACAACTATTGATATAGTTTTTGAGTGAAGAAATTACTAAATAACCCCCATCTTGTGGCCATTTTACTTTTCTTTATGTCTCCATTATTGAACCTCGTCACATACTTGGACATTTTGTTTCTATCATTCTTTATTATTTTACACTTGACTAGGTCCTAGGCTAGTATTGGGGTGCCCATAGGCACCCTGATCCCAATTGGGGCACCCTGATCCTTTTCCCACTTTCCCACAACTTTTTGGGAACTTTCTAGCCATTTGGGCATTTCATATTTCTTTTGGTCAACCTTTTCGAGGTTAATTATGAAATTAGAACAAGAGAACCACATAAATATAAAGTTATGAAACCATAATGAGGGACAAGTCACTAGGCACTAATATCATCACCTAAAGTTGTGTCCATCAACGACTCCATTTACATCCATCTAGCTCCATCACAAGGAATAAGGCTGGTTCATCTACGTCACACAAGTATAGGAGGGAAGTTTATTTGATTCCATCCACCATTTTATTACATTTTCTACACATAGTTGTTGTTCGCTACTTTCACAAAGTGACACTAATACTAGAGGACCTAGGGCATGATTGCACACACAAGAACATAGAACTACATCAATTCTGAGATGTAGTCTAGTGCTCAGTTAGTAATTCCACCATTGTCGAAGCTAGGGACACTCTGCCCCCTTCATTTACATTTTTATTTTTTGGGGGTTTTACAAGTCTATCTTTCATTGTTGATCATTGGTGACATTTGACACAGAGTAGGGAATTACACATGATAGATAGCGAAGGATTCACGTCATCATCTGACCCTGTAAATCTTGTTTCTGGACCTCCTGCACAGACTAGAGCACCCACAAGCACCCTGATCCTCTCCCATGCACCCTAGTCTAGCCAAACCACTCAGATCTGTCCTTTTCAGGACCTATAATTCAGTTTATTTTACGACACATTCCAGATCAGCAAATCTCCTTCCAACCCTTCTTTGTATATCAATGTTTTCATTTCTACTTCCTTAGTTACTTGGGTAGCTTTCTATATTTATTTACTACTTTTATTTACTATTGTTTACTTTTGTTCCTAGTTTATATTAACTACCATTATTCCAAATTTTACTTAATCATTTTAGTGAACCCAAACTATCTAACCCTTTCTTTTGACCATGTCTTCACCTTATCAATTCATAGCTCCATTTTATTATCCTATTTTTTCACCTACTAAGATTTCTGGTATACCAACTACTGTTGCCGATTTTATGCATGTGCGTACTCAATATCCTCCACACTTTAGTATGCCTAGGGCTGATCCATCTATTAATATAGTTATTACTCTTCATACTTGTCTTAATCCACCTAAGGCTCCAGTTTCTTATATCCCTCCACCTATTACTTTGGTAGATCCTCCTACTACTTCTAAGGGCTATGACATTATTGAGCAACTGAAGAATACACCTACCAAGATTTCTCTTTATGAATTATTAAGTAATGCAGAAGATTGTCGTAACATGCTATAATTTTCCCTTCATGTCATTCATATCGAAAGTGATAGCTCTGTTGTGGCCTTTTCACATCTCATACAATCTCTTCACAATATGCCACATGTCATATCTTTCACTAACAAAGATCTATCACCTTTTGATAAAAGTAATCCGTGTGTATGTTTTCTCATTACTATCATTGTTAGCACCACTTATATTAAATGAGTACTTATTGATAATGGATCATCCATAAACTTATGTGTTTATTCTCTTTTACAACAACTAGGTATTAGTGATACTCTCATTTCTATAAATTCTACTATCATCCAAGGTTATGACTCCACCACTCGTACATTCTTAGGAACTATTTCATTCCACATTAGAGTTGGGCTTAAGACTATTATAACTTATTTTAATGTTATACATTCCTTATTTCAATTAAATTTCTTATTAGGTATACCTTGGATTCATGCAATACAAGCAGTTCCATCTACTATTCACCAATGTGTCAAATTTTTACATGATGGCTATGATCATACTATCATTGTAGATATAGAACCATTCAAATATTTTCACATAGAACCTATTATTGTTATACATATCACCTCCACAACTTATCCCATATAGTAATCTGGGCACAGACGATATTGGTCAGTCTAGTGCTTTGTTACCTTCTTCTATTACTACGTATAATTTGGTTGTTTCTACTCATACTATGACAATCATCTCACCCACCATACACACTTCAATGACCACTTCTTCATCTATTAAGGAACCATCAATTCCTTCCCCTAGTATAACTCATAGAAATATACTCGATAAAGTAATACATCATGATGATGCCTACACAAATGATTATGAGGAATTTGATGACGAATTTGACACCATCAAACTCATTGATGAAACATTAGGATAACTTAACTTTACTCCTTTATATATAGATGACTCTTATTTTGAGTAAACCTTTGTGGTCAATGGCCTAGGTGAATATAAATTAAAGACCCATCCCTCTATTAATGTTATGGTACTATATTGAGGGTCTGTAAATAATGTAGATGTTATTTCATCTTCTCCTCCATAGGTTATAGCTCCACTACATCCTTTTACATGCATATTATTTATCAACAGGTCCTTTTGGTGGCACATCCCAATTGAATATAGTTGTATAGATACTATTTGTACACGTGAAAATTTGGTTAGGTTTGACATGAAACTTAATGACATCTTACCACCTCTTCATTCACCACATCTTTATCATGACTATTTTCACATTATAGTTGCTTATGGCCTACACCGCTTTCATTTGATGGTTTTTGTTGCATGTACCCCTTGTGATTCTGCACTCACACTTGGACAATCCTAGCTTGAATATATTGGCAATACGATATATTCTATCCATTCTTTTCTTGCATTTCTTATACCTTTTGGACATATCTCTATTGATAATGTCTCTTCCCTTGCTTATGCTCTGAATATCTCTTGTTGGTATGCTCAATTTTTCCACTGATACCTTTTAGCGATGACGAATATGCACTGAATGTGTTTACACTACGCCACAATGGGTCCTTATACAACCCTTCTCACTCTATAGCTCATCATGTTTCTGATACTACTCTAGCAAGTTTCGACCATGATAACGATGATCTCCTTGATAGAGACACATAATCACCTTCTCTACTTTACACTTGAGGGGCATAACATCTACACACATTCTCCTCCCAACCTAGTAGCCTCATCCATCACAACATATCATACTTATATCATACACACCTCACATCCCTTTAACATTACACGTTCATCACACTCATACTAGTATCGTTGTTTTCCGATGATGCATTCTTATGCTTCAATTCAAAATTGGCTATTGAGAGATAATTACTACACATGAACCCAACACATTACACAATAGGAATTATATAGTGTGTCTCTTCACACATCTCACATCAGATGTTTTACATCTTACATCATGCATTCTACATTTAGTCGACATCATTTGCGCATCTACACATCATACTAGTCTTCATTATACATGTATCACACTTTTAGGGTCTACATTATATACTCCTCATATTACATACCACATAGCACACACCTTACACTTTTAGTCTACATACACAACTTGTATTGCACATTTATACATCATACATTGTCTACACATTATACTAGTATTCATCATGCATGTGTCACACTTCTATTCTAGCATTACTACTCATCCTACATGCTACTCACTCTCACATTATCATTCCACCTATACACATTGCATTTCACACTATACATTACATTTTACACATTCTAGAAATCACATGGACATCTCTTATCATCACACATACTACATCATACTCTACATGTTACACTCACTACTTTATGATGAACTCTAGTCCCTCATTCCATAGTCGACTACCAAGGGTTTACAAATCAAATGGACCTCATCATCCACACACATTCATCACTCAAAATTATATCATGTGACATTACTAGATTAATGACATACGCTATAGGGTAAATGATCACCTACTCCATCTTGTAGTGGTACATGCTTTAGGATACATCACCACTCCCTCTATTCATCTCACTATGATATATACTTTAGGATAAATCATCACTCATTAATTCATCTTGACATGATATATGCTTCAGTTATAAGAATCACCCACACATCATTTCTATGTTATATCTCATCAACATACATACACACTCATCACAACACATTATACACAACACACACTATTTGAACATTTCTCGATGACACACTCTCATTTATGGTTTATTCTTGACTACTGAGGGGGAAAACCAAATGAAACTCACTATATACATTTCCATTCACTCAGAGGGCATACATCTCCTATCATTCCATCTTACATTCAATTCCACCCATCCACAACATGTTCCATATCTTGGTTGCTTTTATTCTTGTTTACATTTTCTTGTTTATGGTCTTCTTATTACACGTGCTAGTTAGATCTCTTATATTTCATTTATCTATACCATACACACATGCACGTTCATGAATTTGTTGAGTTTTGATCATAGATACAGGTATTTTACATGCAGTATGGATGTTAACCTTTTACCCATCCTACATTGGTTAATGGGGACATCCACATTCATCTCTCATAGGTGTCATTGTTTTATTTTACTTAGCACTCTATATTATATGGTTATACACACATTTTACATACTGGTTATCTTTCTAACATGCTAATGGGAATTTCATGTGCAAAATTTGTTTGTAGGCTTACTTGCTTCCATGGCTATCTATTTTTTTTACTTGTTTCTTTTTTTTACTATTATATGCAAGCCATTTCCTTTGTTTGGTGTACACACTTATTTGTTGTATGTAGCCATATTGGCCTTGTGTGTCTTGTGACATCGTGAGTGATGTCCCATGCTTGCAGTCTGCTTTATATGGCTTACTTTGTCTTCTTATGTTTTTACATTACTATACTACTTAGTAGCTTTTACATTGTTATTTACATGCATGCTTTTTCATACTAACACTTGTTTTAGCTAGCCTCTTATTTATGCATGCCTTGTTTTCTACCAAGAGCTTTCCTTTCCCTTACAGGGAAGAGTTATAGAGTTCATGTGGTTGGTCCTATTTTGGGGCTGCATTCTCCTATCAGTGACATCTCATGTTCCCCAAAAGTTAGGGGCATCATTTGGGGTTTACATACTATAAAATGCTTCTACACCAGTTTAGTTTATTTCAGTTTCTTCCCTTGGCATTGCGGGTTATACAACAAGTGGGTTCAGACCAGTCTACGAAACCTATACATAGTGGATTGTATAGGACATGGTAGTCCTTAGCATTCTAGGGAGAAGTTACAGGTTAGAGGATATATCGGACTTCCTCTCTACACTACTCCAGCCAGTGGCATCAAATCTCTCAAAAAACTAGTGAGTATAGAGATCTCTTCATACATGTTTAGGAAAATAGTTAAAGGTTGGAGGATACAATGGAATTCCTCCCTATACTTCTTTGGCCTAGGGCATCAGATCACCCAAAAAAGGCAGGACGGGATATATTCTTTTAATACCCTTTCTCTCATCATAGATCACGAGAACATGTTCCATTTTTCATTTG
Organism: Taxus chinensis; assembly: GCA_019776745.2. NCBI lineage: Eukaryota > Viridiplantae > Streptophyta > Pinopsida > Cupressales > Taxaceae > Taxus > Taxus chinensis. The sequence continues at coordinate 300,321,181 of CM034151.1, forward strand.
CGTACTTTACATTTACATACATATACATGCATTTTTACATATATACCTATGTATTTGACTTCTTGATCATCTTCTCCTTACAGGTTTGACCATATCAGAAGCAAGTAGCAATAACAACTACAACAATGGGGCCAACAACAACAACATTTTTCAACAACACACACCATACTAACCATGCAAGTACATCATACACATCATCAACTACACATGTATTTCTGCCCTAGGTTCACTCTCATCACTTTTTTGTGCTTTTACATCTTTATTGTCCAGGGTGTATCATATTTTTTACATTCCACACTTTTTCTATTTATTTGATGCATTTTCTACTACAATATTCATAGACATCAGGTACACATCTCTATCTTCTTTATGTTATCAATTTTTCTTCTCACCAACATAAAGTGGGGGAAAATGTAAACACAAAATCATAAACTTTGGACATTATTTAGTCTTGGTATCATAGTATTATTCATATGTTTTTTGAGTGAAGAAGGTACTAATTAAGCCTTGTCTTTTGTCCATTTTACTTTTCTTTCTGTCGCCACTACTGACCCTCACAAGATACTTGTCCAGTCTATTTCTATCATTATAATTTATTTTGCGCTAGACTAGGGCACCTAGGCTAGTACTGGGGCACTGATAGGTGCCCTGGTCCTAGTCGGGGTGCTCTTATCCTTTTCCCACTTTCCGCCACTTTTGGGAAGTTTTTTTTCCATTTAAGCACTTCATATTTTTTTTTGTCATCCTTTTTGGGGTTAATTATGAAATTAAAACAAGAGAACCATATAAATATAAAGTTATAAAAACATAATGAGGTACCAAGAACTAGGCAGTACTATCATCACCTAAAGTTGCTGAAAGGAACGATAACAAGATCATACTAATCCAAGAACATAGATGCTAATCAAACACCACGATTAATAAGATGAAAGAAACTTGCCAGAATAACTTTACATAAACCTTTGCAAACAAATGAGAAACAATATCATATATTATTATGGAACTCAATGAAATACAATGAGAATGGGCATTACTTATATAGGCAAGGAATAACAATCTAAGAACCAGTCAAGGTCGTAGATCAAGCCATAAATCATGGAAAGAAATAGTCATCAAAGAACTAGTCAAGTCCATAGATTTATGAGAGAACTAGACATCAAGGATCTAGTCAATACCATAGATCAAGGAAAGAACTATACATAACAACTAGATAATATCTCCTAATATCTAAATAAATAATAAGAAATATCCACACACATAAGTGTGTGAGAATAAATACAATAAAGGTAAATTATGTACCTACGTGAACATGAGCTAAGGTAAATACCTACTCTAACAGTTGCATCCATCAAAGGATCCGTTTACATCCATCTAGCTCCATCACAAGGCACAAGGTTGGTTCAGCTTCATCACAAAAGCATAGGAGGGAAGTTTATTTTATTCCATCCACCATTCTATTACATTTTCTACACATAGTTGTTCACTACTTTCAAAAAGTGTGAATGGCACAAGAGCACATATAACTACATCGAGTTTGAGATGTAGTGCATCACTCAGTTAATAAATCCACTATTGTGATAGATGAAAAAAGTCTAAACCCTTCATTTACATTGTTATTTTTTAGGTTTGATGTTTGTTTCGGGGTTTTATATGTCTATCTTTCATCATTGATCTTTGATGAAATTCAACATAGAGTAGTGAATTACATGCGACAAATAGCGAAGGATTTATGTCATCATCCAACCCTAAAAATCTTGTTTCAAGACATCCTTCATATACTATGGCACCCAAAACCCAAACTAGGGTACCCACAAGCACCCTGATCCTCTCCCAGGCACCCTAGTCCAGCCAAACCACTCAGATCTATCCTTTTCAAGACCTATGCATGTTTGTTCGTAATTCTAGAATATTCAGTTTATTTTATGACATAGTCCAGATCAACTAAGCTCCTTCCAACCCTTCTTTGAATATTATGGTTTTCATTTCTATTTCCTTAATTATTTGGGTCACTTTCTATATTTATTTACTATTTTTATTTATTGTTATTTAATGGTGATGCTAGTTTAGATTAACTACCATTATTAAAAAATTTAGTTAATCACAAGGGCACAATACACACACACACACACACACACATGTTGATATAGAGGCATCTAGGTTTAAATGTAAAGTTTTAAGGAAGAGACTATATTCAGATAGGGTTGCACCAAATGTTATGGTTGGTTTTGTTTTCAATCATGATACATGGTTTTGAATACATTTTTAGGCCTAGATATGTCCTAGACACAACCCCAAATGACACATACACACTCACGTGCACATGTGCGCGTGCATGCATGCACGTGCACACACACACACACACACACAATAAATGAAAAGAAAAGATATTTCACACACACATACACATGCACATTTCTCTATGTTGTATAATCAAAATAAAATGAAACTTATTGATTCAACGTTATTTTAAACTTATGTTTATAGTATATATATTTTCCAAAATAATACTAATAAACCTTATTTTAAATTTCATAACTTTTATTATTCTTACAAACACACACATGCACACAGGAATGCATGCACGCACACACACACACACACACACACACACACACACACACACACACACACACACACACACACACACACACACACGCACGCACGCACGCACGCACGCACGCACGCACGCACGCACGCACGCACGCACGCACGCACGCACGCACACACGCACACACACGCACGCACGCACGCATGCACACACACACACACACACACACACACACACACACACACACACACACACACACACACACACACACACACACACACACACACACAACACACACACACACACACACACACGCATGCACCCACACCCACCCACACATGCACACACACACACACACACACACACACACACACACACACACACACACACACACATGTTTATTTTCATTCATACTTGTGTATGAACTAGAAGGATACATTTTTTCTTCACTATAAAAATAATTTTTCTAATAACCAAGAATATATGGAAAGATACAACTTTATATATATATATATATATATATATATATATAAATATATATATATATATATATATATATATCAATGCATTATTGAAACATATAAATCCACTTGGCACCATTGTTTCTTCAATATTTACAACGGATTTTTTAAATATGCTAGAAAAATTTCCTATAAAACTAAAAATCAAATTTTCTTTCTATCATTTACACATTAAAACAAAAGTATAAAGTGGGTGTGGTAATTCTAATTAGAATGTCTTGATACAACAATATAATAATGCATGCATATCTTTATATTCAACTATTTTAAGAGATTGATTGATTAATAAGAAATAAATTAAATAATGAGCTTCATTCTGACCTATTTAGACATGAACACCACAAAAACCAAATTTTCTTATTCTTGTTATCTAAATCCACCAATAATAAATGAATTGAATTGTAAATAAAATAATTTTAAAAACATATCTACCAAAATCACTTTTTTAACATCACAACCCATAGTTTGACATCTATCCCTGGGTTAAATTATATAAGTGTGTCCCACTTGGTGGCCATTTTTTAAAAATTTGACTAGTAAATAAATATTTTAAAATATTATAAAAACTTTAAAAATTAGGTAAATTCTAGATGCCCTGCACCTTGGTATTTATAAGCTTATAAAAATACATGTTTGGTCATTTCATAGGTGTTTCATCATTTTTTGGTTGTCAAACATATTTTGTTGAAGTTACAAAAACTATAAAAAAAAGTGGGACACAATTATATTTTTTGACCCCCCAATGAGCTAAGAAAAATCTCAAATGTTATTCCATTATTAAAAAACAAGAAGAGTCCTTTTATAAACAAATGAAATAAAATATCTCCTTAAACCATTATATAAATATACTCCTCAATACAATCTTACAAGAGGATTAAAAATAAGATCTCCATTTCTTTTTATCAATAAAATAACATAGAAAAATAATATCTCCTCTTTATACATATACATAACTTATTCCTTTCAAAACACTTTGTAAAAGAAATAATAAAGGGATTTTCAAATCTAATACAACACATCTTACATTCCTTATTTTCATACAATTTACAAGAAACACAACTCTAAAATTCAAGTGTATAAGCCTCCCACTAAGTGGGAACAACTTGCCAAAAAAATTATTGATAAATCCATTATTTCTACAAAAAGGAACTAAGCTCCAACTGCATTAGAAAATATTCAAAATCCAAAAGAGGAAATTACTTGGTTGTATACCCAATCAAATGGCATCATCACATGTCACTTCTCAATAATAAGGACAAGCTAACCTCCCTCCAATCCCATGGGAGAGAGGGGAAACACGCCTTTAATATTTATAAAGAGGTGAAAAGGGGATGAATACACCACATTTCTCCTGTATAAGGACATGTTCCTTTGGTTTCGGGAAGTCATGCTTGATTTTGATTATATATTTTCTACTCTTAAGATCTTTGAATGAACCGGAATATGCTTGGACTCTTTTGTTTCTTTCATTCTTCACATTTGAGTACAATCTGATTTCTGGATGATTGTGGATTTATCCACCTTTATGACTCAACCTTGGATCAGTTGCATTGATCCAAGGGATGTTTTAATTTTATTCAGGATGAGAAAATGGTATCAACTTTTCGAGAGTTACTAAGTCTGACTGAGCTTTGAATGTTCAATTCTAGAGGTTAACTCTGGCTGATCATGGTAATTAGAATCTGGTTCCAGTTATCATAACATCAGGAAGGACCTGGACCTTAAGCCAGGTAAGATGTGTATGTTTTATATCTAAAGCTTAATTTACTTGATGCCAAATGGAATCTGATCCAGGAATGTTTTATCCTGTTTGAACTTGATTACTGATTAGTCCTATTTAGGGGACCTAGACTAGAATCAGTAAGGTTAGTAGTTTTAACCTAAACTATAACCTAATGTTGCAAGGTTAGTTAATCTAACCTAGTCCTAAAACTATGAGCTTAATACTCCTAAGGGTTAACTAAACCTATCACTATGGAGGGTGACTAATGTTATATCCTATGGCAATGAGACTAAGTCTACCTATGATCTAACCTAAGTCACTAACCTATCCTAAACTAATGCTATGAAGGGGGACCTAAGGAGGGTCGCGAGTCATGGGTGGTAGTTTCCATGGCATTTAAGAAAGGATAAGGATGGGGACAGGGAATGCTGCCAGAGTTAGCGGAGGATAAGTTTGTTAGAGGAATCTCACGTGGCAACATCTCTAAGAATGGGAATGTTTGTTTATGTTGTTTTAGCATTCACCAACTTTGGCAGTTGGTGGCAATGGAAAATAGGTGGGAGAATAAAAATAAATGCAATTAATGAGCATCGGGCCTCGAGCGCGGATTTCTTGGGAAGGCATGCAAGTGGAATTTTGCTTGGTTGTTTTGTTTTCCATGCATTCCATTTTTCGCTCTGCATGAGCACTGGTTCTTCGAACCAGCCATCTACTCTTCGTTGCATGGCAATTTTGAGAGTTTCAAATTTATTTCTCTGTCAGGGGAAGTATATAAGGCATGGAGGTAACAATATTTTGTTGTTTAATCTTTTGTGGAAGAAGAAGAGAAGGTGCGAGCGCATTCAGAGGTCTTCTTCAAATTTTTAGCGACACTATCAGGCATGATAGGCCCTAACTGTTAAAATCTTGCTTTCCTTTAAATTTTTTCATTAGAACAACTCTGTTCTGATGATATATGCATATTTTGATTTGGCTGGTAACAATGATTTGGGTTTTATGTTGATTTGGGGTTCTGGGTTGTGTTTGGATCCTGGATGAAACCTGCTTCATTATCCTTGTTTTCCATGTTGTGAACCCAATATGGAGTTTTTCTTTGTGGTTGGAAGTGTTGTAAGTTTTCTTTATCTACTAGAGATATTTGATTATAAACTAGCTCCATGAAAGAATGCGTGCTAGATGGTTACGTGTTTGAAAAACACCACTATATTGATTCACCGTTCGAATATAATATTTGGATTCCGTGTTTGAAAAACACCATCGTATCTATTTACTGTTCGAATATAATTTTATTATTGATTGTTTGCTTCGCCGTATGAACTCCAACTATTACTGGTCCATGTTCAGGAAAGTAAGTAATAGAATTTGTGGTTGGAGTGTTAGCTTATTCAGTAAAACTCGAATGTTTTAGTCGCGTGAGTTGCAAATGTTGCTTGAAATCTAAAACCTGTACTTTTATTTTAAAGGGGTCTGAATGTTCTTATGAATACAGGTTCTGTGAGTAAGGAAGTATTTGGTGTAACTGTTGTTTTTGCAATTTTTACATGGATGTTAGGAACATGGTTATGTTCAAGGGAAAACATATTTGGATAAGCCCTGTAACTCCTGGAAAATTCACGGATAAATCTTAGATCTGCCTTAATGTAAATTATGTTTAATGTGTGGCTGAGGTATGACTGTGTTTTACCCTGAGGTGACTGTGAAATCTACTTCTCAAGGCCGCATTACACAATGTCAGGAATTCTACTTTAAAAGAAAAACAATGACTTCAACGTCGTTAAGTTTATTTATGTACAGCTAATGCTTTTCTTTTGTAGTTGAAATTTGGATTGAGATGACCCATATGCAACTGAATGATTTATTTATTTTTGTACAGTAAAAGTGCTGATAACTACTATGGTATGAGTAGGATGGCTTTTGGGGCATTGCTGAATCTGTATTTAGATTTCAATAATTAACTCTGTACATGCATTTTTGGTCTGGAATCTTGAAATGATATAACAACCTAACAGTGCAACGGTTGGTATAATTAGTTATGATCCATGGGTAATAAATAGGTAATGGGAAAGTTCCCTAACTCTTAGAATCAAATGGTTCGAGTAATGAAGGAAATGTAGACTGTTTACTTAGATCAGGATTGTGGTATGAGATTAGAACGTTTATAATGTTTTATAACGTTATTGGCCTTTGTTTAATGTATAATTGTAAGACCGTAGGGATCTATAGGCAATTTTTTAAGGTGGCTCTACCTGACTTAAGCTTTTGGTTAAACTTAAGTGTTGCTTTACTTGCCTCCTTTTTCCCTGATTGGATTAGAGTATATATATATATATATATATATATTACTTCTTGGAAGTTGTACAGTTCTGAACTTGATTAAAATAGAGTTATGATTTTCTCTGTTCCTTCCTCTAAGTTATGAAAGATAGTTGTTATAGGATTTCGAAATACGAAGGTACTCACTCTCTCTTGAAATTATAGTGTTCTCTTCTTTAGAATTCCTATAAGGAACTCTACTATCTGGTTATGAGATGACAAGACTGTTAAGAATAAGAGGGAAGAAATTGTAAGTGGTGAGATCTTAACTTAGAAGACTCCTTTCATTTACTGGCAGTACCATTGTCTTGAATTTAAACTCAGTTTGTTATCTCTTGTATAAAGGTAACCCTGTAGTTAGAATTTTGCATACTTATCAATGATTGAAAATTGGTATAATAGAGTTAATGGTAGTTTGCTGGGTGATCTTGCACGAGACAGTAATCTATCCTTTGCTTAAATTGTTTTTATGCGAACCTGTTGGATGCTTACCTTAAAAAGGTTTTATTTTTTTTAATTGGAATGAACAAACATGATTGACACTGTTCTTGGCCTTGCGGATGATTAGGTACATATGTTACCGAATGTCCTTTCTTATTTTCTTGTATTATTCAAATCATCTGAAATAGACTAAGTTGAAATTATGTCTGTGATTTGAATTAAGATATACAGTCATTTGAAAAAGGAAACTAGTGTGAGCCATGATTTTGGATTTGATGAAATTGATGTCATTTAAACAGGATTGTTTAATGAAAACAATTAGTGGAATGCAATTGTTTAAGGATTAGTGCTTATCATGCTCAGTTCACTGAACTGACCCGTGCTAGCAATTTTTACAGATGGTCATCTTAAGTGGTAAAGGCAGGTAGATCTGAAATGATGCACAGACTGTTTAATCTGGTTTTTATGAAGAATTCCGACATGATTTTTCTAATTGTACTATAGAAGAAAGTTACTCTTTTGCTGAAGACTATTGTATTAAAATATGCAGAAGGTGCATAGGTTGTAATTGTATAGATTTGGAAATAAATGAATTGGGGACATATTACTTATGTGGTTGTGTTCTTATTTGTTGAAATGATCTTCTTTTGTCTGTATGAATGAGAGTGCATTCTTACTATTATATTCAATGGGATCTAGATGGATTCCCTAAGTAAGCCTTAGCTAAATATATGGCTGGGTACTACATTTTTCTGGTTAGTAATTCTTTACATCTTATGATTGTGGTAAAATTGTAAATAAGACCACTGCATTTTTAGGGAACGTTGAGGTTGAACTATGCCCTAAAATGTAGCTATAACTGGAAGAGTATTCTAATACTCTCCTAATGTTCAAATTCAAAGCAATGAAATTGATGGTTATAAATCACCATGTCTTAATGGTAATAAGTCTGATATGTTTCAGTCTTTAAGGTTGTTACGAACCCTTGCTGGTTTAGTTATTTTCCTAATGGGAAAACTTAGGGCTATTGTCCTATTCTGAGGGTACAAGGTTGTTAGGTACCAATCGGTAACTTGAAACAATCTTAAATCTTATTAAAACTTTTCTCTGCGAAACTGAACCTAATTACAAAAGGTAACTCAAGAAGTGTGGGACCCAGGGTTGGGGAAGGCTACCCAATTAGGAGGGCCTGTAATCCAAATATAACTCAACATAAGTGAATTCTTGGAGGTATGTACATCTTTCCGAGGCTATTTCGTAGGATGTTGACACATGTCAACTGCAGGGTTGTACCTTCAAGAAGATTAGGATCTTCTCGAGGATACAACAATGCAGATGACATATGGCAACACCCTTCTGCATTGATCGTTAAGATTTACACTTGAAACTTGATCAAGATTTCCCTTCGGGACTGGTTAGGACCATAGACAGGTTATGAGGCAGCCCTTTGAGACTCAGGGTACCCTGACACACGGGGTTAACATTGGTTGACCCAGTATGTCAGCTTACCCCTAGTCTTCAAGGGCATCCTTATAACGTGAATTATGATATTAACCCAATCCAGAGTGAAAACTTGGGGCAAGGGGACTGACAGAAGTCAGTATAAGATGTTCTATATAACATTGGAGTGGGGTGAAGGACGTATTCTGGATTGACGAGTATGCCATCAAGGAATAAGTAACATGAACAGTATGTTTCAAATCTTTGGCCAAAGTATCGCAAGCTACTGATTGCGTTGTCCTATGTCACCTAGTCTAAGGAACGTGATGCCGATGAATAATGGTAACAATTATTCAGATAGGTTCCTTGGACAGAGCACTCAGAATCCCAGATTAGGGAAGAGAACCATGAGAATGAAGTGTTCTGTTGAAAACACCAAACTCTAAGATACACATGAATAGATCGGTAGTTCACCGAGTCATGGAATGAATAGATCGGTGGTATACCGAGTCATTACAGCTGCATATGGTTATCTGTTATAAGAATGATTGTTATGATCTGTGTGTTCTAAATTATGTATTTAGAACTGGAAAACACTAATAAAAAAAAATTCTTATTCTAAAGTATTAAAATGTGGATGTTACATCTTGGTATCAGAGCTGAAGGTTGCAGCTCTTGGACCTATTGTGTCCATAATCTGATAAAAACCTGAATTTTCTTGTAACAGAAAATGGTTAGAACAAGGGGAAATGTTGCGAATAATGCTCCACCTGAGGAAGGGGTGGCAACAACCCAAAAACTTGATGAGATCCTTGCTGCCCTATTGGACACAAGAGATCATTTGGCTGTACTTGAACAACAAGTGATGGGAAATGAGGAGGACGATGAAGCTGGTAACAACAATCAGCCACCTCCTGAGGACAACCCCGATATGGGTGTTGGTAATAACAATGGAAATGTACCTATCCAACTAGAAAACAAAAAGGCCAGGATGGCAGTGGAACTCACTAATGATATAAAAAGGATAAGTCCACCTAAATTTGATGGCACCACATTAGGAGATGGAGCTGAGAACTGGCTCAGTGAAATGGAGAAGTAATTTGCAATAAGAAACTTCTCGGAGGAAACCAAAGCTATTTGGGGAGCATATCAGCTTTCCCATGAAGCATCTTCATGGTGGGACAGCCGTAAGGCTGAGCTAAATATTGATGAAACTAACATCACTTGGGATCAATTTAAAGGCTATTTTAGGCAACGTTGGCTGCCACAACTTTTCTATGATCAGAAAATGATAGAATTCCAGAACTTAGTTCAAGGGAAGCTAACTGTAACTGAGTACTGGGAGTGGTTTACAAAACTCCTCAAGTACGTACCGTAGTATCAAACTGACGAGAAGTTTAGAATATGGAAATTCATCATGGGACTAAACCCCGTGATTGGAGGAGAGGTTGATGTTCACAGCCCAACCACTATGGAAGGGGTTGTTGAAAAATCCATAAGGCAAGAACAGAAATTAAAGGCTATTTCTGCTCATAAAGAGGAAGTGCGGAAGAAGATTCCAAACCCTTCTTCAACTTCTCTTGCACCCAAGAAGGGGCCATGGAAAAAGTTTGGCAACAAAAATAAGTTTTCAGTGGATAATAATAAGAAAACGACAACGAATAAGCCTGCTGGAAATGTAAGGGATAGTTTTTCCAAGAATTATAATAATGGGCAGAAGTCCTATGGAGGCCAACGTGATAATTTTAAGGCTGGAAGTAATTTTGAGCCTAAAAAGGGACCTGTAGGAGGCTGCTATAATTGTGGCAAAGATCACTATGCAAACCAATGTCCTTTGAAGAAGGATGATCGTAATCAGCAGCATAAGATACATGCTGCAGTAGCAGACAAGCAAGCTGAAAAGCAAGTGACACCTATAGAAGTTCCTGGTAAGTTATTTGGCATACCTGTAACTATTCTTTTTGATACAGGAGCTACTGAATGTTTTATTTCTAGTAAACTCACTTCGAAACTTAAAAGAAAAGCTGGAAAAATGGATAAATCTTGGACTGTATAGTATGGTAATAACTCTGTTCATACAGTTAGTATGTGTCTTTTTGGGGCAGTCCTTGACTTACCTAACTTTTCCATGGAAGTTGACCTCTATGTTGCACCTTTGGGATCCTATGATGTTGTCATTGGTGTTAATTGGTTAGCTGACCATAAAGCAAAAGTGGACTACTTTGAAAAATATATAAGATGTTTGGATGATCTATAGAAAACAACAGAGATTCAAGGTGTAAAATGGGAAATTTTGGTTAGGAAACTGTCAGCTATGCAACTTAAAAAGGCTAAAAATAAAGGATGTACCTTATATGCAGTAAAGATATCTGAATCTGTAGAAGAAGATGGTGAATTCATGAAATGATACCCACTACTACAGAGTTTCAAAGGCATGTTTCCGAGAGGAATTACCAGGTTTACCACCCAAAAGGGAATTTGAATTCACCATTGAAATCAAACCAGGGATGGAGCCTATTTCTAAAGCACCTTATCAGATGACTACTACAGAGTTAGTCGAGCTTAAGGCTCAATTGCAAGAACTTTTGTCTAAAGGTTTGATTAGACCAAGTGTTTCACCCTGGGGAGCGCCAGTGATATTTGTGAAAAAGAAAGATGGAACACTTAGACTGTGTATTGATTATCGGATGTTAAACAAGGAAACAATCAAGAATAGATACCCACTTCCAAGAATTGATGATTTATTTGATCAGATGCATGGAGCATTGGTGTATTCCAAGATATATCTTCGATCTGGGTATCATCAATTAAGAATTAAAGAAGAAGATATTCATAAAACAACTTTCCGGACAAGGTACAAACATTATGAATTCACGGTTTTACCCTTTGGATTAACTAATGCACCCGCAAATTTTATGAACTTAATGAATAATATCTTTCAAGAATATTTGGACAAGTTTGTGCTTGTATTCTTGGATGATATTCTCATATATTCTAAAAGTGTTGAGGAGCATAATGAGCATTTGAAAGTAGTTTTGGAAATTTTGAGAAAAAGAAGGTTATACGGTAAGTTATCCAAATGTTCTTTCTTTGATACTGAAGTTCACTATTTGGGTCATGTCATTAGTAAAGAAGGAATTGTTGTAGATCCTTCAAAAATAGTGGCAATAACTGAATGGCCTACACCAAAGAATGTACATGAAGTAAGAAGCTTCATGGGCCTTGCTGGTTATTATAGAAAATTTGTTAAAGATTTTTCTAAAGTGGATGCACCGATAACTTCATTGTAAAAAAAGGATAAGAAATTTGTTTAGAATGATAAGTGTGAATCTGATTTTAAAAGTCTAAAAAGTCAGTTGACTTCAGCACCTATTTTAGTTGTACCTGACCCTAATGGAGACTTTACTGTTGTAACGGATGCTTCTGGGGAAGGCCTTGGAGGTGTTTTGTTACAAAATGATCATGTCATAGCATATGAAAGTAGAAAACTTAAGTTACATGAGCTGAATTATGCCCCTCATGATTTAGAGCTTGCTGCCATTGTTCATGCACTTCAAGTTTGGAGACACTATTTACTTGGGAAACCTTTTGAGTTGAAAACTGATCATCTAGGGCTGAAATATATTTTCACTCAGCCTAATCTAAATGCAAGACAATGAAGGTGGTTAGAGTTTTTGTCTCAATATGATTTTGATATTAGTTACATAAAAGGAAAAGAGAATAGAGTAGCAGATGCTCTAAGTCATAGGAAGCACATTTCTGCTCTTATAACATTAAGAACTCAGTTTAAAGATGAGGTGAAAAGTGCATTAGAATCTGATATATACTTTCAGCAAGTAAAAGCAGTGCTTGCTGCAGAACCAAAAGATGAAAGGTATAAAGGTTTTCATTTTGATAATGAAGGAATCTTACGTTATGAAAACAGAGTATACGTACCTTTGCTAAATAATTTGAGAAAGAAATTGTTAACTGAATTTCATAATTCACCCTTTTCTGGACACCCGGGTATTACCAAAATGCTTGCCGATCTAAAACAACAATATTTCTGGAAAGGAATGAAAAAGGATGTTATTAACTTTGTGACTCATTGTCTGGAATGTCAGTGGGTGAAGGTAGAACACATGCACCCTGCTGGTTTATTATATCCCCATAGCATACCGCAGTACAAATGGCAAGTAATAAGCATGGAATTTGTACAAGGGCTTCCTATGTCGAGAAATAAACATGATGTTATCTTGGTAGTTGTTGACAAACTAACGAAGGTAGCTCATTTTATCGCTGGAAATCTAAAGGATGATTCTCCTGTGTTAGCTAAAAGATTTGTGCATGAAATTTTTAGGTTACATGGAGTACCAAAATTAATAATATCTGACAGGGATCCTAGAATGACATCAAGATTTTGGCAAATGCTTAATACGGCTCTTGGAACTAAACTAAACTTCAGTTCTGCGTATCATCTGAAAACAGATGGAAAAATTGAGAGAGTAAATCAGGTGTTGGAAGATATGTTATGAATGTATTACATGGATCAACAGTATAAATGGGAAGAGTATCTCCCATTAGTTGAATTTGCATACAACAACACATATCACTCTTCTCTTAAAATGGCACCTTTCGAGGCACTTTATGGAAGAAAGTGCAGAACCCCTGTTAGTTGGGATAGTGTTGAGGATAGAGAGGTAATTGGGCCTGAAATCCTTACTGAAATGGAACAGAAAGTTAAAATGATTCGGGAACGATTGAAGGAAGTAGCAGATAGGTAGAAGAGTTATGCTGACTTAAAGCGGGTTGACCAAAAATTTGAACTTGGTGAAAAGGTTTTTCTTCGTGTTAAACCAAGAAAGAGTTCTATAACTTTTGGCAAGGCTGCCAAGTTATCACCTCATTTTGTGGGACCTTTCAAAATTGTCGAAGTAATCAATCCCGTAGCTTATCGATTAGCATTACCACCTACTTTGTCACGAATGCATGATGTTTTCCATATTTCTTTGCTTAAGAAATATGTTTCAGATTTGTCACATGTGTTAAATTGGAATTCCTTGCAGGTCCAAGACCCAGGAATAATCATGGTTAAACCCACTCGAGTGCTGGAAACTCACCAATTGCATTTGAGAAATCGAGAAATACAACAATGTAAGGTCCAGTGGGACCAGTTTAACGAAGAAAGTGCAACTTGGGAAAATCTGGAAGAGATGAAAACTACTTTTCCCTTTCTTTTTGAATAGAATTGAATCTGTTGACTGAAAAAAAAAAATATTATTATTATGAATTTATCTTTTACATGTCTTTATGTAAGCCAGTTTTGGGGAAAACATTCATTCAGGTTGAATAAATGGTATCATGATACTGATTTCTGAAACTATTCAAGTTTGAAATAGTTAATTTGTTCAGTGAGTCAAAGAATTGATTGACCAGAAGATAAATCAAAGGATGTAATCATCAGGACGATGAATCTTTTAGGAGGGAAGCATGTAACACCCTGAACTGTTGTTACTTTCTCCTGAGCATTCAAGTGTTGATATATGATTTCTCCTGTATAAGGACATGTTCCTTTGGTTTCGGGAAGTCATGCTTGATTTGGATTATATCTTTTCTGCTCTTAAGATCTTTGACTGAACCAGAATATGCTTGGACTCTTTTGTTTCTTTCATTCTTCACATTTGAGTACAATCTGATTTCTAGATGATTGTGGATTTATCCACCTTTATGACTCAACCTTGGATCAGTTGCATTGATCCAAGGGATGTTTTAATTTTATTCAGGATGAGCAAATGGTATCAAATTTTCGAGAGTTACTAAGTCTGACTGAGCTTTGAATGTTCAATTCTGGAGGTTAACTCTGGCTGATCATGGTAATTAGAATCTGGTTCCAGTTATCATAACATCAGGAAGGACCTGGACCTTAAGCCAGGTAAGATGTGTATGTTTTATATCTAAAGCTTAATTTACTTGATGCCAAATGGAATCTGATCCAGGAATGTTTTATCCTGTTTGAACTCGATTACTGATTAGTCCTATTTAGGGGACCTAGACTAGAATCAGTAAGGTTAGTAGTTTTAACCTAAACTATAACCTAATGTTGCAAGGTTAGTTAATCTAACCTAGTCCTAAAACTATGAGCTTAATACTCCTAAGGGTTAACTAAACCTATCACTATGGAGGGTGACTAATGTTATATCCTATGGCAATGAGACTAATTCTACCTATGATCTAACCTAAGTCACTAACCTATCCTAAAATAATGCTATGAAGGGGGACCTAAGGAGGGTCGCGAGTCATGGGTGGTAGTTTCCATGGCATTTAAGAAAGGATAAGGATGGGGACAGGGAATGCTGCCAGAGTTAGCGGAGGATAAGTTTGTTAGAGGAATCTCACGTGGCAACATCTCTAAGAATGGGAATGTTTGTTTATGTTGTTTTAGCATTCACCAACTTTGGCAGTCGGTGGCAATGGAAAATAGGTGGGAGAATAAAAATAAATGCAATTAATGAGCATCGGGCCTCGAGCGTGGATTGCTTGGGAAGGCATGCAAGTGGAATTTTGCTTGGTTGTTTTGTTTTCCATGCATTCCGTTTTTCTCTCTGCATGAGCACTGGTTCTTCGAACCAGCCATCTACTCTTTGTTGCATGGAAATTTTGAGAGTTTCAAATTTACTTCTCTGTCAGGGGAAGTATATAAGGCATGGAGGTAACAATATTTTGTTGTTTAAACTTTTGTGGAAGAAGAAGAGAAGGTGTGAGTGCATTCAGAGGTCTTCTTCAAATTTTTTAGCGACACTATCAGGCATGATAGGCCCTAACTGTTAAAATATTGCTTTCCTTTAAATTTTTTCATTAGAACAACTCTGTTCTGATGATATATGCATATTTTGATTTGGCTGGTAACAATGATTTGGGTTTTATGTTGATTTGGGGTTCTGGGTTGTGTTTGGATCCTGGATGAAACCTGCTTCATTATCCTTGTTTTCCATGTTGTGAACCCAATATGGAGTTTTGCTTTGTGGTTGGAAGTGTTGTAAGTTTTCTTTATCTGCTAGAGATATTTGATTATAAACTAGCTCCATGAAAGAATGTGTGCTAGATGGTTACGTGTTTGAAAAACACCACTGTATTTATTCACTGTTCGAATATAATTTTTGGATTACGTGTTTGAAAAACACCACTGTATCTATTTACTGTTCGAATATAATTTTATTATTGATTGTTTTCTTCACCGTATGAACTCCAACTATTACTGGTCCATGTTCAGGAAAGTAAGTAATAGAATTTGTGGTTGGAGTGTTAGCTTATTCAGTAAAACTCGACTGTTTAAGTCGTGTGAGTTGGAAATGTTGCTTGAAATCTAAAACCTGTACTTTTATTTTAAAGGGGTCTGAATGTTTTTATGAATACAGGTTCTGTGAGTAAGGAAGTATTTGGTGTAACTGTTGTTTTTGTAATTTTTACATGGATGTTAGGAACATGGTTATGTTCAAGGGAAAACGTATTTGGATAAGCCCTGTAACTCTTGGAAAATTCACGGATAAATCTTAGATCTTCCTTAATGTAAATTATGTTTAATGTGTGGCTGAGGTATGACTGTGTTTTACCCTGAGGTGACTATGAAATCTACTTCTCAAGGCCACATTACACAATGTCGGGAATTCTACTTTAAAAGGAAAACAACGACTTCAACGTATTTTAGTTTATTTATGTACAACTAATGCTTTTCTTTTGTAGTTGAAATTTGGATTGAGATGACCCATATGCAACTGAATGATTTATTTATTTTTGTACAGTAAAAGTGCTGATAACTACTATGGTATGAGTAGGATGGCTTTTGGGGCATTGCTGAATCTGTATTTAGATTTCAATAATTAACTCTGTACATGCATTTTTGGTTTGGAATCTTGAAATGATATAACAACCTAACAGTGCAATGGTTGGTATAATTAGTTATGATCCATGGGTAATAAGTGGTAATGGGAAAGTTTCCCTAACTCTTAGACTCAAATGGTTTGAGTAATGAAGGAAATGTAGACTGTTTACTTAGATCAGGATTGTGGTATGAGATTAGAACGTTTATAACATTTTATAACGTTATTGGCCTTTGTTTAATGTATAATCGTAAGACCGTAGGGATCTATAGGCAATTTTTAAGGCGGCTCTACCTGACTTAAGCTTTTGGTTAAACTTAAGTGTTGCTTTACTTGCCTCCTCTTTCCCTGATTGGATTAGAGTATATATATATTACTTCTTGGAAGTTGTACAGTTCTGAACTTGATTAAAATAGAGTTCTGATTTTCTCTGTTCCTTCCTCTAAGTTATGAAAGATAGTTTTTATTTTGAAATATGAAGGTATTCACTCTCTCTCTTGAAATATTAGTGTTCTCTTCTTTAGAATTCCTATAAGGAACTCTACTGTCTGGTTATGAGATGACAAGACTGTTAAGAATAAGAGGGAAGAAATTGTAAGTGGTGAGATCTTAACTTAGAAGACTCCTTTCATTTACTGGCAGTACCATTGTCTTGAATTTAAACTCAGGTTGTTATCTCTTGTATAAAGGTAACCATGTAGTTAGAATTTTGCATACTTATCAATGATTGAAAATTGGTATAATAGAGTTAATGGTAGTTTGCTGGGTGATCTTGCATGAGACAGTAATCTATCCTTTGCTTAAATTGTTTTTATGTGAACCTGTTGGATGCTTACCTTAAAAAGGTTTTATTTTTTTTAATTGGAATGAACAAACATGATTGACACTGTTCTTGGCCTTGCGGATGATTAGGTACATATGTTACCAAATGTCCTTTATTATTTTCTTGTATTATACAAATCATCTGAAATAGACTAAGTTGAAATTATCTTTGTGATTTGAATTAAGATATACAGTCATTTGAAAAAGGAAACTAGTGTGAGCCATGATTTTGGATTTGATGAAATTGATGTCATTTAAACAGGATTGTTTAATGAAAACAATTAGTGGAATGCAATTGTTTAAGGATTAGTGCTTATCATGCTCAGTTCACTGAACTGACCCGTGCTAGCAATTTTTGCAGATGGTCATCTTAAGTGGTAAAGGCAGGTAGATCTGAAATGATGCACAGACTATTTAATCTGGTTTTTATGAAGAATTCCGACATGATTTTTCTAATTGTACTATAGAAGAAAGTTACTCTTTTGCTGAAGACTATTGTATTAAAATATGCAGAGGTGCATAGGTTGTAATTGTATAGATTTGGAAATAAATGAATTGGGGACATATTACTTATGTGGTTGTGTTCTTATTTGTTGAAATGATCTTCTTTGTCTGTATGAATGAGAGTGCATTCCTACTATTATATTCAGTGGAATCTAGATGGATTCCCTAAGTAATCCTTAGCTAAATATATGGCTGGGTACTACATTTTTCTGGTTAGTAATTCTTTACATCTTATGATTGTGGTAAAATTGTAAATAAGACCACTGCATTTTTAGGGAACGTTGAGGTTGAACTATGCCCTAAAATGCAGCTATAACTAGAAGAGTATTCTAATACTCTCCTAATGTTCAAATTCAAAGAAATGTAATTGATGGTTATAAATCACCATGTCTTAATGGTAATAAGTTTGATATGTTTCAGTCTTTAAGGTTGTTACGAACCCTTGCTAGATTAGTTATTTTCCTAATGGGAAAACTTAGGGTTGTTGTCCTATTCTGAGGGTACAAGGTTGTTAGGTACCAATCAGCAACTTGAAACAATCTTAAATCTTATTAAAACTTTTCTCTGTGAAACTGAACCTAATTACAAAAGGTAACTCAAGAAGTGTGGGACCCAGGGTTAGGGAAGGCTACCCAATTAGGAGGGCCTGTAATCCAAATATAACTCAACATAAGTGAATTCTTGGAGGTATGTACATCTTTCCGAGGCTGTTTCATAGGATGTTGACACATGTCAACTATAGGGTTGTACCTTCGAGAAGATTAGGATCTTCTCGAGGATACAACAATGTAGATGACATATGGCAACACCCTTCTGCATTGATCGTTAAGATTTACACTTGAAACTTGATCAAGATTTCCCTTCGAGACTGGTTAGGACCATAGACAGGTTATGAGGTAGCCCTTTGAGACTCAGGGTACCCTGAAACACGGGGTTAACATTGGTTGACCCAGTATGTCAGCTTACCCCTAGTCTTCAAGGGCATCCTTATAACGTGAATTATGATATTAACCTGATCCAGAGTGAAAACTTGGGGCAAGGGGACTGACAAAAGTCTGTATAAGACGTTCTATATAACATTGGAGTGGGGTGAAGGATGTATTCCAGATTGACAAGTATGTCATCAAGGAATAAGTAACATGAACAGTATGTTTCAAATATTTGGCAAAAGTATCGCAAGCTGCTGATTGCGTTGTCCTATGTCACCTAGTCTAAGGAACATGATGTCGATGAATAATGGTAACAATTATTCAGATAGGTTCCTTGGACAGAGCACTCAAAATCCTAGATTAGGGAAGAGAACCATGAGAATGAAGTGTTCTGTTGAAAACACCAAACTCTAAGATACACATGAATAGATTGGTAGTTCACCGAGTCATGGAGTGAATAGATCGGTGGTATACCAAGTCATTACAGCTGTATATGGTTATCTATTATAAGAATGATTTTTATGATCTTTGTGTTCTAAATTATGTATTTAGAACTAGAAAACACTAACCCTAAAAAAATCTTGTTCTAAAGTATTAAAATGAGGATGTTACACTTTTTCGATATAACCAAATGAGTTTTAAAAATGTACCAAGTAACCAAAATCCACCAAATATCATTATCCCTCCCAAAGGGCTTATCTCTCGTTAACTCCTCCTTGCCAAGGTTTGAAAACCTTGGAGGCTTCCTTAGAAAGGATGGTATATGGTTTCCAAACCATATGCAAAACCATCTCCCACTTCAACAAAATGAAGGGAGAATAGTAGGAATCCCAACAAGGCTTTCCTATTAAACCTTTTAGGTGTAAGAGAGATTATTTCCTCTTCCTCAACACTCCAAAATTAAATCCCCAAAGGGGGTGGATGGAGAAAAAGTAAAGAATCAAAAACAACTAAACCATATGAAACATAACATTCCAACACTCAAAAATAAGAAATATGACATCAATAATTAGATTATAACAATAATTAAATTAAAAGATGTTAGGCCTACCTCACAAACAAGAGATGAACAAAACCAAAATGCAAGCCCAACCTCCAAATTATCCTTTTTCTTCCAAGGATCCCATAATCTCTGAGTAAAAATGAATCAAGAAGTTCCAAAACTCTCCAAAATGGAGGATTTAAAAATAAGAAGGCTAAGAAAACAACAACTAATGGGATGGTGACACACGCCACCCATCCCTCCCCAATTCTAACTCACCCAAAGGTCTCTTTCAAGAATTAGACAAGGATAATAAATGAAGGAAAAATTTTAAAAAATACAAAACACAATAGTAAAGGATCCCTAAATCCTAAGTGGCATCCAAAATCAGAAACATAAATGTCGATGAGAAAAAAGGGGTCAAAAGGGAGGGGAAAATATTTTTGAGATTTGGTAAGACCCCCCTACCTACAAGTATTTTCTATTAGGATTATTCAAGGAAAAAGTGACCCCCAACTTTCTAAACACCCTTCCAAATTTCCACCTTTTTCCCAAATTTTAGATTGGGAAATTGGATCATTAAGAGGGGGTGGTGGGCCCACCTTGTACAAGATTAGGTGGCCCAACACACCTTTAATCAAGGATAAACTAAATTTAACCCTTACTTAATGAAGTTGAAGCAAATTAACCCAAACTGACTTAAACAAGTAATTATGATAGATAAAACTAAATTAAATTAAATGGTGGAAAATAAGCCAAACTTACCAAAATGACTTAATAGACGTGCCAAGATGATGGATTCTCTACTTTCATCCTTAGTCAATGATATAAAACACAAAGCCAAACAAACAAATGACATAAACTTGTCCCAAACGACCTATTTTGCAACTTGGAGGTGTAACCCCTGAGTCCCACATTCTCTTGTGGAAAAACTTGTAACTTTCACACTCAATTTACACACAATACCTTCTTGATGCCAAAAAATAAATAAAATGCTAGTAAACATGTTGAAATGATTCAATTAAGAATATGATAAAACATCTAAATAAATTACATAACAACCATCCATTAGTGAGTTAAATAACCATTATGACAACTATACATAAATATCCAAAATATAATTCATGTAAGTCTCAGATAAATAGTATCCACAACAAAGTAACTATTGGTGCCTAATTTTGTCTTGTTAAAATATTGACACAATTTATGAAGTTACCTACACTATATTGAAATAACCTTTTCCATTTTCCTCAATTTCTATTTTTAATGTAAATTACTAGGAGGTTTTTAGTCCTCAAATTCATATTTGTATCATACTTCAACCCTATAATGTGTATTTGCACTTACATATGAAATTTTTCGTTTGGTTTTGATGATTCCATTAAGTTAAAATGTTTCATAAATTTAGATAGTAGTGTTCCGCAGATTGAAGATAATGCAATATTCGGTTGGTGTTGAAGTAAAACAAAGAATCATGGGAAGTGGTAGGTTAGTGTTTAAGGAGTTGAATGAAATTCAATGTTGTAGTTGCAATTTTTATGGTGTTAAGGACATGTTTTAAACCTTAATATTTCCATTGAATATTTGAATTAGAGCTTCCATATGAAGGAATTAGTATTTTGTGGAGGGTGATCAAATTGCAGCATCCCACATGATTTTTAATCTAAGGTATTATGTGGAACAAAGGGTGGGTGAACTTAGTGCCTCATGGACTTGAAAAATATATTGTTCCACGTAATTAGTTATTTATGCAAAACAAAGGATGAAGCATACTCAAGAGAAGCCACAATGCAAAAAAAGGGTCTCTGAGGATCTGTAAAGAAAGGGAGAAAAAGTTAGGACATGATGAGTATCAAATCTGCACAAAACTAAGTTAGTGTTTCGTAAATTTTACAAGAAAAATATGTGGAACAAAGAGATGGAAAAGGTTAGTGTTGCCTGGGGTTTTCAAGGTATAGTGTTAAGTAGAACATTAAAAAATCCATTAAACAAAGGAGAATAGTTACAAGTGAAAAACAAACTGCAAAAAGAAGCATACCTTCACGGTATCAAAAAAAGAGAAATACCTTCACGACATGGAGAGAGAACATCAGAAAAATTGTTGATTGCAATTATGAAAATTGTAAATATGTAATTTACAGTTCTACAACCTTGCATTCTTGCAAGTTACAAATTGAACCTTTGTCCCCTCATCCAATCAAAGGTGGATATGTGGAACTTTCATGGAATTACAAGGAGGAAATGTAGTTTTGTATTTGGTAGTCTTGCAAAGCTGTAAACTGTAAAATCATTCTCACACTCACCACTAGACTAGTTTTTTTGCCCATAAATTTGAATCCACAGGTCTATTTGACATGAAACTAATTGCATTTGAAGAATTTTTCAAATACCTTCAAATATTAATCAATTTTAAGAAGAATTGTGGAGATTCTTAGGATATTCGATTGTATAAGTATGGGGAGTTTTTAGTTGCTTTCACAAATCATATGATGCCAAATTTAGTTGGGGATGTGTTTATTGATCCATTTTCACCTCATGATGCTTCTCGGATGGCATGTTCCTCTTCTGCACACACCAAAATGAAGGATGATTATTAAAATAATAAGAAGTGAACATTTAGTAGTTTCTTCTTCATTCATCTCCCAGATTTTGTGGGAAGCCATTGATTTATAGTTTGATATTATCCTTGAAAAATATCTAATGTTTCCTCTCAATTGAAGGCACCTCCATGGACATGTGTCATATTTTCAATGATTCATAGGGCATCTTGGGGATATTCTTTTTGGAAAAAAAATTTGTATAAAAGTGAAGGTCTATCTTCACTTTAAAGGGGTCATTGGATTCAAATTTTTGGGGTTGTTCTAAATTTATTGCATGTGTACAGTAATTACCAGAAATTGAGATCATGCTCATGTATCACTTGTCAAGAAAACAAGGGGGATCATTCTTAGTGTAATTTGAGGTGGAATTAAAAATCGTGTCCTTAATTTTTACATCTTACATTTTTCATGTTAATAAACTACAGAGAAGCATGTTTTAGCTCATTTTATGGATTTTGTATTGAGTAAATGTTGCATTGTAGTGTTACCTTGTAAAATTTGTTTCAATCGTAGTAAACTTCATTTCTGTAATTTCTATGAATGAAAATTTACTACCTTAGGGTATCCTTGGGTTTTAGGGTTTTGATATGGCAGATCCATGACTATTTAGTCTGAAGTGTTTGTGTTGAAGTTTTAGTGATTTTTTTTCATTATTTGCATAGATAGGGTGTCCATGAAAAAAATAACGTTTAAAGGGTCATATTATCTTGGTTTCAATTTTTTTTACATTATACAATCATTAGATCAAGATTGTGAATGTTTTTGTTTCTTCACATTAGATTCCTTTTCCCATTTTCATATCCATCAATTTTTTTTATCTGATTTCATTATAATACATTGTCCTACCCTTGTAAATTTCATCTTCCTTACACATTCAACATGTTGTCTACCAGCAAACCACATCACCTTTTCATATTTTGAGTGGGTTTTCCCTGATTCATAAATTTTATCATCTTAAATATAATTTTTCTCCAAGTTGTTAGCAATACCCTCTGAATGATGGTTTTGATCACATTATATCTATCTTTAGTAGCTTGTGTCTGAATCTCAAGTGTTTTCATTGCTTTTGTGAGTAATATTTTTTAGTAATAATTGTATTTTGTGGCTATTCTTGAATCATATTGACATACCTATAATTTTAGGGGATTAAATTATAATATCTCTCCTTACCTCTCAAGCTACCAATTGCTTTCTCTCATGTTGGTTCAAGAAGAGTCAAAATTAGTAAGAAAACAATCACATCCTTTGATGAAGTGCCTCCTTGTCATTCCCAAGACTTGGTTATAAAATAATAGTAGATATATCCCCAACTATACATGACCCATCATCCATGTATCATTCTTCTTGTCCTCTATTTTATGAATTTGTAGACAAGTCTTCTTGGGGTGCTAAATTAGATACCAACACTTTAATTAGCATCACTTTTAGGTTTTTGAAGTAAGATATATTAGTTCCCAGGTTTAAGAAGGGTTTAAGTATGTGTATCCTATTTTAATTTATTCAAGGTTTAAGAAGAATTTCTCAAGTCATCATATGTTTAAAATTTTTTATTTTGATTCAGTGTAATTTTAGTTTGATCTATCATATCTAGAGTACAATCTCTAGTGGTAACTTCATTTTGAGTTCTGGGTTTGACCAATGTTATATTATTTGTTGTATTTTTGTCGTGAGTTCATATTTTTAAATATGGAAGGATTGATATCTTCATTCATATCATACCCTAATAAAGTGTTATTTCCAGAGTTGGAGACATTGCATATAAGGAGGAAACATGTTTAGAAACCAATGGGTGATCAAATATCTCAAGACAAGGGTCTCCAATCATCTGGTTTTAATAATTCTCCTTCAACTAAAAATTAATTTTGTTCTTCTGATAAATATGAACCCAACACACCTGTCTTCCAAATTCATAGTTTATTTGAGCAAGATTTTGAGCCTAAAAATACTTAGGATTATCCTTTAAGAAAATTTCACAACAATATCCCTCCTCGTTTGGTTAATAGGCCATTTGTTCAAAACCTTTTTGATCCTTTTGTTGAAAATCTAATCGAGCACAATATGGATCGTCCTCCTCCACATGCCCCTTTCAGAGTTCAAACATACATACATGTTATTTTTTAGGACATGTATGGGTATCAAAATGAGGTCCCAAATTAATTTATAAATAAACCACCTAAGTTCCAAAGGAAAAATTATATTTCTAGTGAGAAAATATCAAATTATTTGATAATATTATTGATGACTATGAGATATAATATGAGGATGTTTTCTTGATGTTATTTTTGCAAACTTTAGAGGAAGATGCTAAAGAATGGTTCAATTCATTTACTCATGAGATTATATATTCTTTGGGGGGCATGAGGAATGTATTTAGTGTTAGGAGATCATGTTTAGTGTTCACATATATTATATATTGTAATATGAAAAATTACATGAGTAATTATTCACTAATATGTAAATGATTTGTTATTAACAACTTGTGTTATTTAGAGAGTGTATTGTTATGTCAATAACAATCACTCTCGATATGGAGTTTTGGGTGTTTTAGTTGTTGATCCAAACTCCTAAAATATAGGAGATTCTTGACCTATTTATTTTGTATGTAGACCCATTTGAATCAAACAAGAAATATACAATTTTTATTTCCTTGATTTAATTCTGTAACTTTTTCCAAATTTTGCATCTGGTATCAGAGCAAGTTGCTTGAGTACATATCATGGAATTGTGATATTGTTCAAGGGGCAGTGATGTTGTGTTATTTTCCCATTGAATGAAATTTGTAAATTAATTGCAGTATTAGTATAGTGTGATCTAGAAGGAGTTTTGTATATCATGGCCATGTGGAATATGCTTCATAAATTTTCATGCAATGATTTTCATCAATATTGAATCATTCAAGAAATTTTAGGCATGAAGACAGCTCCAAATTCACGTCCAAATCAGTCATGAACAGATTCAAGGTCAGGTGATCAAAGTAAAATTTTTTATACCATTGCAAATTTCTTGAAACTACCTTTCCAACACATTAAATGGTTTACAAATCAGAGCTTTGGTTTTCAAGTTATGAAAAAATCATTACGGGTCACTTCAACTAAAAATCAGATGTGAGTTTTTACATAGCCATTTTTTATAAGCTAATATTTTAAATATTTAGCAAAGATTATAGTTTAAAATTTTCAAATTTTCTATAGTTTATGTTTAATAATTTCATTTTAAGGGAAATTATTATGTTTTTAACTAAATTAATATTTTTCCGACACCATTTCTTCAGGATTTTGAGGTTTTTGGAATCCTCATTTTCTCCCAATTCTAACAAGTGGTCACACAATAAATTTTCTCTCCATCTCGAGAATTTTTTTTTATTGTTGATCTAATTTTAATTAAATTTGGCCTTTTTATGGGAAATTGTATCCTCAATAACTTTTGCACAGTAACTCAAAATTGAGTGCCTTTTTTTGCAAAAGTTCTTATTTTTTCGTTCTCATCACATTGGTTATAATTTTGGGAGAAAATACCAATTTTAAAAAAATATCCTCTTTTGAGCCTCATCATGTCAATCTCAAAAATTGTAAAAATTTACCTCACAGACACATTTTCGGTGTTACCTGACATCCAGTGGAAATAATTTAGCAACATGTTCACATTACGCTGAGTTAGTAGTGTAATTCATTGGAGGTCAGAGGAAACAGAGGAAGGAGGGTGATTAGTGCCTCTCGTCATTCACCAATGATGGGGACGCATTTTGGTATGGTGGCATCTCTTTTTCAGTTTGATTTTATTTTATTTTTTGTGTTCCTAGTTGTGTGAATAAATGGAAATTTCACATTGTTGGGGGGGACATTTAACCAATGTTCCATTTCCATTTTGTTCCTAACATGACTAAAGTTAAGGGCAACTTCCAATGACATTGGTTGTTTTCTATATTGTTTGAGATCGAGTGGCAGTGATTGACAACAATGGCTAAAATTAAGAACATTGTGATTCTTATAGAATGTGATGTTAAATTTTGTTCTAGATTTTTGTTATATTCTTCGAGTGGTGTTTGCTTTCATTTCCTTGTTATGATTGAAACGTGAAAGATGCATTTTAGAATCTATGAACAACTATATAGAAGGGAAGTTGATTACATGATCCTCATATTGTCGTATGGTCCTTCGACTTCTGTACTTCATTAGAAAATAATCAACCGATGAATAGATTCACATGGAGAGGTGATCATGATCATTTGGTGAACTAGAGAGGTGATCATGTGTAGCAAGATCCAAACAACAAGATCCAAGCCAGTAGTATGCAGACCTAAAAGTATGCGGAGGCATACGTTTCTGTTTCCATTTTTTTAGATGTGTTTCTTCCCATGTAAACACTAAGGGGGGAATGTTAGGAAATCATGATTAGTGTTCACATATACTATATATTTTAATTTGAATAATTATATGAGTAATTATTCACTAAAATATAAATGATTTGTTATTAACAACTCCTGTTATTTAGAGAGTGTATTGTTACATGAATAACAATCACTCTTGATATGGAGTTTTGGGTGTTTTAGTTTTTGAGTCAAAATCCTAAAATATAGGATATTCTTGGCCTATTTATTTTGTATACATACCCATTTGATTCAGACAAGAAATATACGATTATTATTTCCTTGATTTAATTTTGTAACTTTGCCCAAATTCTACATTTAGAATTCAGTATGGAGATAAAATTGATCATATATTTCTTCTATTTAAATTTTAAAATATAAATAAGAATCCAAATTAATGTGTGAAATATTTAAACATAATTTTTAACAAAACTTTGAGGAGATTTACATCCAATTTAAGGCCAAGTAATGAATCATTCTTAATCAAATATTGTGATGTTTTTGATAAGAAGGAAACCTATTAATTGTGAGACAAGGACCCTATGAATTTGAGGTAATTTTTTACCATGGCCATCCAAATTGAAAACAATATTAGGGTTGTTGGTAAACCACCTAGGAGAGAGGTGGTCAAACTTGTAAATCCTAAGAAGAAGCATGTTGGTACATTATACAATTCAAAGGAGATAACAAAGACTCCATTAGGTGTTGGTAAAGAGATATCTTATAAATTGGATACAGAAAAGAATGGAATTCACACGGACCCTTAAAATTAGAATTAGAACTAGCCTTCACCTCATGCTAGAGGGGATGATAGAGGAAAGACACCAATGGGTCAGTATGATAGGAAATAAGCATTAAGAGACACTAAATGGTTCCATGATCCTTTGAGTGCTCACTTGTTGGCAGTAGATGAAGCTATCGTCATTGAGTTGTGTGAAAAATTCTTCTTGTTCCATAATCCTTGTGAATAATGGGCCTTAATAATAGATGTTAAGGATTCTATACCTAATCAAGAATTTGATGATGTATTGATGTTTAATGACCTCTTGGACCTTGAAGGTGGAGCTACCTCTATATTCTTATTATGTGTTAAGACTATGGAGGACTTTTAGATGGTTGTGAATAAGGTATGTAATTCTCCCATTGAAGGTGATTCTAAAATAAATATAACTCAAGCCTTTGAGCTTCTCGGTCATGATTTTGAATACCTAATATATTTAATGATTAGGAAGTATGATGGAGGAATTCCTTCAATGTAGTATAGGGAGTTTATAATTAATGCAGTAGTAACTTAGGAGAATAATAACTTAAAAAGTAAAAAAAAGAGCCCTGCCTAAACTTATAAGAGTAAGCTACTAGTATTGACCAATGTCCTAAAAGGTTCTCCCAAGAAATATTTTCCATGTAAAATCCTATTGAGTAATCAAATCAAATTTTGTCTTCTGTTTTATCTATTTTAAAGAAATTCTTACCATCTGAAAAGGAAGTCACTCTTCCTCCTAATACCCCTATACCTAAGTACACTTTTTGTGACATGGCCCAATTCATAAGCCAATTAAAAATAATTATTCCTTTGATGTAATTACTTAGAATCTTTGAGCATAAGCACTAGGCATTTGAGTACTTAGGATTCTTTTAGGTTGTAGTTGGAGATAAAAATAGCCTTCCCCTTACCGTTGAGAAGGAGATTGAAGAATCTCAAGAAATTATTGAACCTGTCCTTGAAGTTTTTTTGGGCATAAATTTTGTTGAGAGACAATTGGATGTTGATCATTTTTACACAACATTGATGGTTAATGGTTGGATCTTGCATAATTACATGTTTGATTATGGTGCATCTTGTAATATCATGTCATTAACAGTTATGAATGATCTTGGGATAAATATATCTACTACTTTTGAGATACATTATGTAATGGATTAAAGGGAGGTTCATGTGGTTGGTTGTGTGAAGAGATTGGTTATATAATTATCCTCTCATCCTAGTAAGTATTTAACCATGATTGTTATTGCGGTTGATTTTCCCAAAAAATTGGGAATCTTATTGTTAATAAAGTTGGTTGCTAGTGTGGGTGGTAGTGTGAAAATGGACTAACCATATGCTACCATTCCTTTAGAGGTAAAGTTGGTTAATTTTAATAGGTAAGATAAGTTAATGCACTTTATTGAAGACCCTATGAATGCATCCTATAAAGTTTTATATGCGGACATTGACGTAGAAAAATTTATAGGAAATGATGTTTATGATGATCATTGTCTTGATCTTGGAACACAATTGGAAGACCCAAATTCTCCTTGGAAAATGTTTTTTTATGGATCATTCTCTAACTTGGGAAATGGGGCAGGAGTAGCGTTTTTTTCCCCTAATAAAGGATCCTTCAAATTTTCATTTAAAATGTGTTTTGATTGCACCAATAACATTGTTGAATATGATGCACTAATATTTAGCTTAAGGATCACTTATAGGGATTGAATTAAGAATTTAATTGTCAAATGGGATTCTGAGTTAGTTGTGAAATAAATATTAAAAAATATGTAACCACAAGTCAAATATTAAAGCATTATAGGAATGCATCTTGGGACTTAATTAAAATGTTTGATTCCTTTAAAACTATTTATCATGAAAGGATTAAAATTGCATTTGTTAATAGGTTGTCAATTCTATCCTCACAATACGACAATGATGTTATGACTCCATGTTGCCAATTTGAATTTGAAATGTTATTCAAGCCTTCTATATCTTACAATATTGAGCATTGACAAGTTTTTGATGGTGATAACTTCACATAATGAAATTATTAAACTGTGAGGCAAAGTTCTATAATAAGATGATTGATATACAACCCTTGATGGAAACTTGTGAAGGAAAAGGAACTCTTTTTGCAAAATAAATATTTCAGTTAACAACAAACACAATTCCAAGATATTTAGTCATCCTTGAATCTTCTTTTGACAGTGTTGACAAAGTTATCAATAAATATACCCGTGGGAAAAGATATGCGACTAAGTATAATTTGGGAACTTGCAAAGATCCTGTAAGGGTTTGATAAGGTATAAATTTGGATGAAAGTGAAAAAAAGTCTATACCAAAATTTTGAAGAGATATCAAGACTGTTTGGCTTCGTCATATTCTAAATTGAAGGCTTATATGGAAGATCTATTTCATAATTTTATTCTATTCGAGCCTAATAACAAGCCTTTTAGGGAAAATAAAAGACCAATAAAACTCATCCTTTCTAAAAATATGAGATATGGACTCTAGAAACTTAAGCATGGGGAAATCATTCAACCCTCTAGGTATTCATCTTTGGTTTTCAACATGGTCCCAATTAGAAAAAAAATGGTGACATCAGATTTTATGTTGACTTCTGTACTTTGAACAAGGCCTCTTTGAAAGATAAAAAACTCTTTCCTAACATTGAAAATTTATTGTAAAGGGTGAAATGGTCTGAAATTCTTTCTACTTTGGATGGTTCTCAAGATACAATCAGGTGGTGGTCAAGTAATATGATAAATATAGAAATTCCTTCACCATTCTTTGGGGAAATTACATTTATAGTAGAATGCCATTCGGGTTGATGAATTTTGGTGCTAATTTTCAAAGGTCCATGAATGTTGCATTAACTAGGTTTATTAATGATTTTATTGAGGTTTATCAAGATGATATTACAAGTTACTCTAAGAAGGGGAGTGATCATTTGGAGCATATTGATAAAATATTTATTATATGTAGGGAATTTTGCATCTCTTAAAATCCAAGGAAATTTCACTTTAGTATAAAAATTCAATTCTTTTTAAGAAACATTGTGTCTCATGAAGGAGTAATGATAGATATAGAATGAGTTAAAGCTATTGATAAGATGAATATTCCTTAATCCAAGAAATTTATTTAGTCTTTCTTTAGCCAAATAAATTTTGTTAGAAGGTTTGTATCTAAATTTGTAGAGATTACATTTCCTATTACAAGTATGTTGAAGAATGATCAAACTATAATGTGGGGGGAAGAGGCAATACATGATTTTAAAGTATTAAAAGATGCATTAAAAACTAACTTTATTTTGGCAAGTCTTGATTTCAAAAAATAATTTCAAATCTTCTCCTTTGCATTTGAAAATAATATAACTTCATATTTTATACAAAAATATGATGAAGGTTTTGAAAAACCAATTTGTTTATTTAGTAAGTCCTTGAAGGGATCTGAATTGAATTATACTGTAATTAAAAAATAGGGTTTTTCTTTAGTAAAATCCACCAAGATATTCAAATCTTACATCTTAAGTTCAATGGTCATTTATTTTATGTTACAAACCATGGTCAAGGACATTTTAACATAAATGGAAGAATCTAGCATGACATGTAAATGGGTAAATAAACTTCAATAGTTTTGCATGGACATATAAAACACCAAATTGGTAAGGGGCCTTGGTTTACCAAGATTGATGGTTGAGGATGATTTCCAAGTGGTGGAAGTAAACCTTGTTGTTGTGGATATTGATAGCCCTTTGTCAAAGGTATGCTCTTATGATTGGTATAAGGAAAATATTTATTATCTAAGGAATTTTAGTTATCCTTATGGTCTGGATAAAAATCGAAGAAGAACATTGAAATCAGTTTTCCAAAAATATATCTTAATTCATCTAGGTTTGGCTTGGAAAATTATTGGAGTCCTCTTAAGATGTATATATGAAGAAGAGGCTCCCAAGTTGGTAAGTGAATTTCATGGAGGAGTATGTGGTGGTTATTATTTTGTAAAGGTAACTTCTCATAAAATCCTTGGGAAGGTTATTGGTGCCATCCTTGTTCAAATATGTTTTCGAATTGTGAGCAAATGTGAGGAATTTCAATGTTTCTCTAGTAGGCTAAAATCTTCTAAATCTCTCCCATTACAACCTATATCAGTTGAAGCTCCTTTTAAACAATGGGGGTTAGATTTCATTGGTGAAATGACAGATGAATCTAGTTTTAAACATAATTTGATATTTGTTTCCAGCGATTACTTCACCAAGTGGGTGGAAGTAATCCCTACTAAGAAGGTTACCCATAAAGTAGTTATGGACTTCTTATTGAACAATATTATATGTAGGTTTGGTGTCCCTGCAAAGTTGATTGTTTATAATTTTATGCATTTCAAAGACAAATCTCTTATGGTAATTTGTGAAGATTATGCGACAAATATCACTTATGCCTGTAATTATAATTTTCAAGCAAATGGGAAAGTTGAATCAAGCAATATAAACTTTCTCAATATACTTAGAAGAACATTCGAGGTCAATAAGATAAAGTGGGGTGAGCAACTGAAATTTTCTTTGTAGGATGATAGAATCACACCAAAGATCGAAAGAGCTCATTTGAGTTGGTGTATGAAACCAAATAGTTATGCCTCTCCATTTGAAGTTATCTATTTATAAATTCATGCAATAATTGGTAGATGAGGAATGATTTGATCCTTATTCTACATGGATCAACCAAATTGTTGATCTTGATCAGATCATAAGAGAATATAATTAGAGACACCTTAAATTCAAGTAAAATATTAAGAAAACATTTGTAACACCTCTTTATTATGCTTCTTGACGAGGATTTTTTTAAATTTCTTTTACATTAACTTCATGCTTCATTGATTTAAATACCAATCATTTAAATCGAGTATCAATTTATAATCATATCCCATGTTTCCCTATTCTAAATTCACATAATTTATAACCAACATCAATCTAAATCAATCCATCCTATAACAGTTAACCATGTGTAGTTGTATGAGTCGGATTAATTTCTGATCCCTCATATATTTCTCATTAAAGTTAGTATACCCAATATAATATTTGTTTAATTTTTTATAAAAGGATAATCAAGTGTTGAAATCTAATTGTCTATCTGAGTATCCATCATGGAATCCCATTCAGCATCCTACAACTTAGATCTTTGTGAAATCAGGACAGTGTAATCAGCACTTTACACTACTTTAGCCAGAGTTTCAAAGACATGTTTTCCATGCTCACTTCCATGACATCACATTCATCATTTGGAAATTTTATTTCACCATATTACTTAATTAATGTTATCTAGATTATGATAGATAGTGGAGTTATGATTAGTTACAAGTTACTTCATCAAAGTATTATTTATTAATTTTATCTCTTCCTCGTTACTACTATATTAGGTTTCTGACATACCCAAAATATCATAAGGATAATCAGTGTTTAAACATAATTTAATGAAGCTTATAATGTTTTTATATTGCATAAATCACAGGGGTAATTTTACTTCCGTTATTAAGCGTCAATTAGACTTACGATTATTTAATCAATAAGATGAACTATAACCACCCGATTGTCTAGGTGTACATATATAAGTTCATTGCATATATTTTCCTCTTTAGAATACATGATTCATTACTATTTATACTATACTTATTTACCTTAGATTAGGAAATATCAACTTTAAGAAAGATTGAGATCATAATTCATTAAATTGTTTTACAATATTTCGTACCCTACAGAAGAGTTCGACTTATACCTATTTTCCTATTGTACCAGGTATCTTATAACATTATAGTTTAAACATTTTTATACTTGTTAATGCATCTTACACTACAATAAAATTATATCTTTATAAAGAATACTTAGTTGTATCTATAGAACAGAAATAGTCATAACACAATCTTGATGAACCTTGTTATTAATTACTTAACTTGATATTATTACATTTCTCATAGCCAACAGATTCTAAAAGAAGATTCAATCTACATTAAATACAAGGCCTTTTTGTTTTCATAACAATATTTAATAATCCCTTATATATATTCTCAATGAATTTTGAGGTAACCGTATAGGGATAAAGGCTTATTTACCTTGACACTATAAGTAATCCATTCACATAGCCATACAACACTTCTTCATTATTTTCATAAAATTTGGTACAAAATATTCAATGAAAGACCATTCTTTTTTATCTTTTACCATTCCGAAGCTCCTCACAATCATGTAACTGAGAGGTAATGTATAACAACGTACATGGTCAATCCACATTTAAATGGCATGAGCTTACAACCATCAATCATGTTGTTTTCCTATGAATTAAATGAGCATAGAAATTTTATAAATGGTGGGATTCAAACAATCCTCTCTTCCTTATTCATTTTCTAGGACCAATGAAAAATAAAATTATATATTGAATATACTATATTTCAGCAAACAGTTTTTAATCAGAAAAATGTCAAATTATTCACAGCATATATATCATTCCCATAATCATCAATGAGACCATTTAAACCATGTAGATTGTAATAACATATAAGTTATGAGAACAAGATACTTTCTTGAAATAGCAGAAGACTAAAGAAAATCTTTTTTCAATCCATAATGATTAAGAGACATATCTATTTTATCCTACCAACCAAATTATCACAATCTATCATCATAGAAATAAGGACAAGATGTTTATGTATTACTTTCCAATGTTACTCAAAACTAGTTTTTGATACCTAAGTTAAAAGTAATTTTCCTTATAGGTAAGTATTTCTTCAGACCAAGAGGGAAATAATATTATTCGCAGTTAGAAAATATGCTCATAGTTTCTACAGGAATATTTAAATAAACTGAAGTCCTAGTGAACACCAACACTCAAAACAATCAAGATTATGTTTATTAAAACTACCATAACCAATAGCAACACAATGCCCAAATAATAGATGTGAACATCACAAAAATAATCAGTACCAGAGTAAGGAAAGAATAAACTTTAGTAAGACCTAGGCCTTTCTCACTTTCTGCTCTGTTGAACCAATTTTTATTTACAGTTTTTCTCACAAATCAACATTAGATCTCCGACCATAAGATAACTCAAACATCCATACAAATATGTTCATCATAAAAAGGGACAAATTTATTTTAAAAAACCCAATGCTTCCAATGAAGTACGACTTGAAATAAAGATTGCAGGTTTTCCATAACTTCCACCTAGGTTTTAATTACCTATAAGAAATTTACCTCGTTCATTAAATCTTACATAGGCATTATTCCACACACCAAAATAATGAAATAGATTTAAAAAAAAATTTCTTCTCGTGTATTATATTATTTTCCACATAAATAAATGAAATGAGATCCAAAGAGCACAGTATAGACATTTCTTAAATAGCCAGTCATTTCCAACAAGAAAAGGGTTTATAGTCCTTTCCCAATACATTTTCTTCAACCAATTTTTCATTCATATTCTGCAATGAAATGGGTAGCATAAAATTCATTTCCACTACCATTAAAATAAATGTATATAACATCATTTATTCTTGTTATCTAACAGTAGTGCACCTGTGTTGAGGGGTGATTGATTTGTAAATTTTCTTCTCCCTCACTTCTATGGATAGAAAATTGAGACACCTCATGGGTTGTGGGTCTCCCTGTTGTGAGGTGAATCTCTAGATTACTAAGGTTGGTTCCTTTTTTGGAGTATCCCTAAACTATATTTGTGGGTTTAAGGGTAAGAAGATGGATAATAAACTTGTAAAAATGGGGTACTACACCAAAGGTAATTGATGGATTTATGATAAAGAACATACACAACATGATGAGAATATATGAAGTAAACATGATCCAGGGAGTTGTTAACTTCAAGGAAAAAATTGATATGTTAATTGATTTCTCACAATAACAAGATAGAAATTGTACAATTAAATTATCATAACATGTAATCATAGTAAGGTAAAATAGCACAAGGAAAATATTAATAATTCAGGGAATAAATTCAAAAAAATAACTATCCGAATACACACCACTGCAAATTTCTGAAAAGGTCAATCAATTGATTCTCATATAAGGGAAAATCTAGAAAAATTCCTCCAGCACTTTGTTACATCAAGAAGTCATCTATTTTTTCGTTACCAAGGCACACAATATATAGCAAATATTTACCCATTTTCCCCTAAAAATAGTCTAAAAAAGACTCAAATTATTAACTCCCACTTGTATGATAATTTTAGCTTTTTACAATGAATAAATAAGAAAAGGGCTAAAAATATACATGTTCTACATTGAGGAAAAAATAGCCTTCACCTTTAATCATACTCTCAGTCAAACTGATTTGACTCCTATCAATTCTCTGCATGAAGGTGTATGGTGCTTTTTGGGATTATTAAGGTATTTTGGGAAAATTAAGGTATGCTACAGTTAATTTATTACAAAAAGCATGCATCCTAGCTTGTTTACATGAAAATTTGATCTCTATATTTTAGCTCCTTTGGACTATATGCATAAAAGAATGACTATTTTAATCAATATGTTATCTTTTATGAAAAAACTAATCCCCTAGCTTTACATGCATTATAGTTGGCTTTGAATACTTGGCACTTTGAAATCATTATTAAAGGTTGCACTTTTTAACCTTGGATAAGGTGATAGTGCTTGGTTTAATCTTGGAAATATAATCATAATGTATGATAAAAAGGGGGGGAGTTTGATTATCACGTGGAAAGGGGGCCTAACCCATGATACATACAAATTTTGATTTTCCTAAGGTCAAACCCTACATAATGATTTTTAGAAATTTCAACCTTTGAAAAGCCAATGAGGTAAATGGCATGATTATTTGATCTAATCCTTACATCTTAAACCATAACCCATGTTGGGTTGGGGTTGGTCCTTTTCTTACGTTGTATGTCCCTCTAACTCTTTGGTTGAGTTAGCTTGGAAAAAGACACTCCAACCCTAATCATTCAGTCATTTTTTCTTATCGAGTTTGAAGTGAGACTCTACATGGGGAAACCATGCCAAAAAATTTACAGGTGTCATTATTATGTTTTTAAGCTCACCGTTGAGCCTTCACATTTGTTATTATGACCGTTATTTTGGGTTTCATTCGATATGTGATTTTGGGCTTCTTTTTACTTCCTGAAGGCTTTGTGTTTTGCAAAGTTCATCATTGAAAGATGGTTCGAGGTCTGGTTAATGTTGTCGTAAAATTAAAATAAAAAACTCATTCTTTTCTCTATTTCCAGACCCTAGTACTTGAAAAATTGCAAGTTAAAAAACTTTGGCTCTTTTATTTATGCAGACTTGAATTTTTGAGTTGTTATCTTTGTATTTTTTGGTTGTACTTGATCTCAGCCACTGTTTTCCTCCTGAAAATGTTTTATTTTCCTTCTAGGTATTTATTTACATCCTATTCAAACACATGTTCATCATTGTATAATTTTGACCTCTTTTTCTTTCTTTTGGTGACTGTGTTTGGCCGTTTTTAATTTGAAACTATCCTAACTAACGTTTGGAAGTGGAGAATTATTTTTTGGTTCTTCGCCTTCATAAAATGTGTAGATTTGTTCCCATACATTTTTGATACCATTATAGAGATCATGAATTTGGTATTATGGGTTCATCTTGCATACTTTCTAAACATGATTAAGCTATATTTTTAAACAAATAGCTCTACATTTTGTGGAATCTTTAAACTTCTGAAAGTTTGTTCATGCATGGTACATCGGATTCCATTAGGTTGAATGAGACTATCAAATGCCATTCCCTATGGTCTTCAAAATTCTATTTTACCTCCCCAGATTTGTATCATGCTTGCAAATGGCTCATATGTTAGTGATAATTATCTCCTCATTAAAATCCACTGTGAATCTAGAAGAGCTAATTTCATGAGCATTTAAAACCTGCTATTTAAAAAGTTGCAAGAGATGGATGGTTTTATAGATATGGTTCGTTAGCTAATAAAATCAGTGAGCTTATCATATTATTCGTAATACATGTGTTGACTGTGCATTATATGAATTATGGAAACTCATTGACAACAATAGTTCTTGGTCACTCACTTCATTTGTAAACCTTAATTTCCTTCTATTAAGGAATGTAGATCTCATATTTATGTGCATTCAGTGTTTTCACGATAAATTATTACACAATTTTTATTGTATAAAAAAATATGTACCAATTTAATTTGGTATCAGATAAAATTAGTCAGTTAAACATGAGAGTCTATTGTCCCTAGTCAAAATCACTATGATCTAAGATCACTTTTCAACAAGATTAAGAGCTATTCATGAGTCAAGAAGCTTCATCAAGTACTCTTATTGTCATAAGTAAGGGAAATTTATGTGCATTCCTACTCCATGTGCGTGGAATTTTAAAGTATGTATCATGTGACCTTGTTCAACAAATGGTGAGGGATCCATTCTCCCCACAAAATACATCGCATACATAAAATGAACCATGAAAAACCATGCATTTGTGCATTCATTGTTCAAGAACATCATTGTCATCCACTGACCACGTGGTACGAGGCTCGGTGAGTTAACATTGCGGCCTTGTACAAATGGAGAGGGCTATTCTCCCCACAAAATGCACTGCATACATAAAATGAACCATCGATGAACCATGCAGTGCATCTTATCGCGACCATCATTGTCATCTGTTATTTGTCATGTGGTGCCCTGTGAATCAATATTTAACACTAGTTGAAAAACACAGTTGTAGGATATCGAACCCACGTAGCTCTATCTCTTTACAAACATAGCATTTACATTACCAACCTTCCTGCTACCTGTCACATGTCACTATCAAATTTTAGATTGGGTTTATTAAAAAGCTAAGATAACTGACTGATGTGACCACTGATGTGTGGGTCCCACCCATTTGCATGCCTGCATGCATACTCCTTTATGATCCAAAGAATGGGTCAAAATTTCACTACATGTGGTGCATTCCTTATGGGGATAATACCTTCACCAACGGTTGTATAAATCACCTGGTTGATCTTTCACGTGATTAGTTTTTGTGTATGCACCAAGTTGTCAGCCTATTATTGACATCATCTCACCCATTACTCCATTGTTCACATTAGAAAAGTGAGGTGAGAATAACCCATTTTAGTATCACCAATTTATTTGAGATCTATTGATAGCTACCTTACCATCCATTCAATGCAGAGTCCATATTGGAGTTATTAAGGTCACTCATAGTGATAGTCATGTATGCAAGAACTACTGGGGTGAAAAGAAATCCAGGTGTGCGTTTAACAATTATATCCCTTTAGGAGGTCAACCAAGATTCACCCAAGGATGCTCCAACACTTCAAAGGAAGCTATCCATTATTCATGTTAACTTAGTCCTCAAGAGTAAATTAGTTTGTAGTAAATGATTGTTCTTGTATTTCTCAACTTGAATTCCTGCTGAATCTCAAAAGTCCCTCATCTTGCCAAACTGGTACTAAGGAATGGGAATCAGACCTATGCATGCATACAATGCTCTAATCCAATGGGACATAGATATCTCTGCAACATTTTTTCTATTCACTATTGCACACTAGTATAACTCCTAGCCAATACACCCCAAACATCATATTGTTTTTCTATCGAGAGAGAATATCATCTTCTCACATATAACATGTCTATTAAGTTGTGTTTGGACCCGCTTTTTTGTGTCCATATTTAAGTATTTATCTAATATAGTTTTACCCTTTGTGAACAATTCAGATCCAGATCTAGTTCATACCTACATTTCTATTAAGTCACAATGCCAAAGTGTTAGTGATAGCTGATCCCAACATATTGTTTTAGGTTTTTTTAATTATATAACAACCACCCTGTGTCAATGTCAACCCATTTGTGTTATTGTATTCAAGTGACAACAAATTAATCAAACACCAACACATTGTACAAGTATTAGTTTTTCATGAGTCATCTAAATCCAAATACTTTAGGATATTTTATTTGGTTTTACTATGAGAAAAATATGATGAAAATAAGGATACAAAATTCAGTAATATATTGATCCATTGTAGGAAGATTTTATCTTATCTTATCATAGAAATTTGGGTTATAACATACTATTACCAATAAATAATCTGAAAGGATAGGATATGTCACTACATTAGTAAATGTTTTAAGTATTTGAAGAACTACTATCCACAATAGCTTCTTTCGTATTTCCACACCTATATCATGATAGGTTAAGTACACATGGAGTAGGACTTAGGAGTCATAATCTTTAGAATAATTTTCAATTCTTGTTGGAAAAATTGGTAGGAAATGTTCTTTCATGATATTAGCTTTCCATGGTCTTATAGATTTAGTCTCAATTTATTAAAACATAGATTCAATTAATATAGATCCAAAATACATTATCTGAATTATTATGAACAAATTGATAGACACTGAATGAAAAATTCACATTTAAAACCATTGCTTAACATGGTGCATCACCCCCCAAACCAATTATCCTTCCCCCCGCCGCCAAAAAAAAATCTCAGTGAGATCTTCACATGCTAAATTGTGTGCAAAGGGCTTACATATTTCTTTTCAATTTAAAATATCAATCAGGCTTAACCTTTTACGATTGCCTTCATATGAAGTTTAGAAAATACCCTTAAGTACATAAAACTAAGATGCTATAAACCCACATGAATTTACTAAACATCCACTTATTTGATAAATTAAAGAAAATGACCAAAGTTGTAGTGGTTAAATATCTCCTTCTTTTAAGATTTAAACAAGGTTATCATGGTTCAACAACGAGTCCCTTTATAAAAAACACATATAGAAATGAAGGACAATGATTAGTCAATGAAATCATAATATTATCTCAAGCTAAAAGGTAAACCTTATAACTTCATCCTGGATCTATAGACACCTGGATGAGTCTATATAAAATGCTGTGGGATCGTGAAGTACCATTGTCAAGGCATGTAGGCATACATTGTGTTTTCATTGATGCAAAACTAACATTAATGACAAAAATGAATGATTTAGGATTTCCTATGATGTTTTGCATGGTCTAATATGAATATTTTCCAGTAAGGATGTATGAACACTACATGGAAATTATAACTCTAAGAAGTGCTTTCTTAGCATACAGGTGCCTAGGTGATGTAACTTGAAAATGTGAGCTTCTTGGATTCTTAGGAAGTATCCTTATATGATGGCTTAGCATAATTTGTTTTTTTATCACTTGTTGGTTAGTGACATTTATGATTCTAAATTGTACACTGTGTACTACTTTCCCCATAAGTGCTCATTGGGACAAGTATGCCCCTACTTTAGGAGGTGTGAAAGTGTTTTGGAGACATTTGAGATTCATGGAAATATTTATATTGTAGGTATATGCATAATATTAATGTATTTTTGGGTAATTTTTATGGTTTCGATGAGTTATTACATTATTTTCACATTGGTCCTAGTTACTATTGGTCATGAATCCTAAGGGGTTGTGCAAAATGAGACTTAGCTCAAAATCACTTTGAGAAATGGTTTTTTTTTTATGAATTTGGATCTTAAATTTGATGTGTCATATTTCTCATGAGAAAAAAATATTAGGTGCCCATAGATGAACTAAAACAAGTTCCTTATTTTGGTGAGAAATGGTGAAAAACAAATAGTAAATATCCACCAATGCTTGAAGTGCACTTCATTCATTTTATGTTTCATTAGTGAAATCTTGTGCCTTTGCATGAGACCTTGTGGATTTCAGGTTTTTTTAAGGTGATTTTATAAGGTTTCATAAAAATAATGATTTTTTTTCATCGTCACATTTTTATGAATGAATGTTAAGAAGGCAAAGTTGTGTTATTTTGTTTACATTCAAACCCTGCTATGACGAGTTTCATAAAGAAAGTGAATTATGACCTAAAGATTTGATTGATTAATTTAGGTGTGATGAAGGGATTTTAAAACAGGAATCCTCAAGATTTCCAAAAATGGACATTTTGAGGTCATGGTGATGAGTGGGTTCCACATAGACCAATGAAGTATCTCTAGAATATTTTTAGTGTCAGTAGGGTGTTCACAAGTAATGAGGGTAAGGTCTAAATATTTCATTATGTCCTAAAATCTTAGTAGTTATATATTTCAATTATGGACTAATCAATGATTAGGGACAAAGGTTCATGAGGTTTTGAGCCCAATCATGGGTGAGCTTAGTCAAATGGACAGTTATTGGGACCATATAAATCTAATGAAGAGCCTCCAAATCATGAGTTAAACTTAGTCATAACTTCAGCTACAAGAGGAAGTTTTATGTGATTCCACTAAACTTAGGAAATTAGAATCATAGTATATGGTTCTAGATTAAATATTGATTTCCTGATGAGGAATCATAAGTTGAGCCTACCTTGGAGATTATTTGAGTTAAAAGGTTTTTTACCATTGAGGATAGGCTCTGTTTTTGTGCAAGTAAAAACACGCTGCTTGAGCAAAATATGGATTTAAGTGATGATTAAATAACCATTGAATATTAATAGGGATGATTTGTGAATCTTTTCAATCCATTCAGAGTATTTAATTTTATGTACAATTTTTTCCATTACATAGTAGATCTTTAGTATCAAGTACAAAGGAGATAATTGAGAAAGTTGTATCCTCCATAGAGTGGGAGCTTCACTAAATTAGGGGTTGGTGCTCCTTATAGGGTTGAAAATCGTATCTAAATGGGTAAGTCTGTTAAAATTATCAAGTTGGTGCCTAAGAAAAGGAAAAACTATGGTACTCCTTGATTTAGATTTGGTGCTACGATATCATTTTTTGTCATCAATTGTTAAAGCCTTTGGAAAACTACAATGCATCATAGTTTTGAGATAATGAATCTTCCCCGTAAAAGTTACTCACTAATACATATGGTAACCTAAATGATATAGATGTACCATTTACTATAATGCTCTTTTGAGGTAATTATTTCATATGTCAATCCATCACACAAGCTCATGGATGTAATCCCATATTTATTCTAATTGATAAATGATTTATTTGGTACATATGTTATCCAAATGCACTAGGTAGTATGGGGTGATTGGATTCAAGTTTTTAAACTATTGTCCTTGGTGCACAAATTCACATTTGGTGAGTTTGTATCACCAAGTCCTAAGGACATGACATAGATTTACAGATGATCAAATTTTCTAATGATTTAATTACATAAACGACCCATATGATTATGATTATCTACTATATTTTATAGATGATTCTAAAGCGTTTGACCGAAGAAGAACAACATAAAAGTGGTTTTCGATAACCTTTCTAGAAACCAGGTATTAGGGTTGACTAAGCAAAACTACCACTTAATACCTATAACCTAAAATGCATAATAGTCTCATACTATAAATTTCTTAATACTAACTAATTGGGATCCATAACCTAACAACATATTCCCATCCTTGATCATCCATGAGAACCTATTCCCTGTTGGATATTCTCCCTAAAAAAGAGTTGGAAACCTACAATAAGGATACTTAATTGCTCCTAATTTTTAATCAAAATGGAATACCATATTTTCATGAACTAAATAATAGTCATTCTATATGGCCTACAGACTATTTGGTGGATGTAACCATGTATACCATATTTGGACATCTTGAGTATAAATTGTGTCTACTTATATCCCCTAAATCATACCCATTCATGTATGAATATAATTCCCTATACCATCATCCAGTATGGGATATGCATTCATGATAGTTTTGATCACTCTTTATCACACCATATACAAGGCTATTAATAGTATATATATGCCAAGAATATCACCTACAATGTACATAACCATTATAGAAAAGGGTACATTCTAGTCATTATGATGATTTTACTATGATAAGAGTAGATTGTACCTTGTCAAATGACCTCTAAATATGTTCTTCCCTATCATCAACATGATCCCCTCAATCCCTTTCAATCCATATATGACCTCAGAAAAATGGTACATGATTTCTTAGGGGATTAC
This sequence comes from Taxus chinensis, assembly GCA_019776745.2. Classification (NCBI taxonomy): domain Eukaryota; kingdom Viridiplantae; phylum Streptophyta; class Pinopsida; order Cupressales; family Taxaceae; genus Taxus; species Taxus chinensis. Next base: position 300,364,923 of record CM034151.1, read on the forward strand.
CCAATATTAACCAAGGCATTAGGCATGGTTTGACATCCTAGTTCAAAGTGGGAGACATTGACTCCTTTAAGGACTTGTGCCTTCAGTGATGAGCATGGATGATTTTTAGACTCATCCTAGAGTTAAGCCATCCAATCCAAAATCATTTGTTTTAGAACCATGAATATTTTAACCCACCAATCCAAGACCATTCAACACTAAAACACCAATCAACATGAAAACTAAATTCAAATCACCAAAACATCAATACACTTCTGTTTTACCCCAAACATCTAATATATTTCACAAGGAATATTTTAGAAATTTAGTTGGATCATATACAGAAATCTTCCAACACCTACTGCAAACCTCTGTAATAATGCTTTCACCTATTAAGGCCTTTGACCTATAAGGAAAGAAGCCTTTATGGTTCAATTCCAACCTTATGTGTGCCTTTTATCATACCCATGGGCATGATACTGATCATTGTAGATTACTTTAGGCCATTATTTATAAGCGCATTAAAGAGGGAAGACTTCTTATTGGAGCGAGCCAATCCCTTCCTTCCACATCTAGTCTACCATCTGTTATTTCACCTTTGGGAGATGAATCATTCAACAATGTTCATCCTTTAATCATTAATGCAATTTGGGTAACCACTCGATCGAGCCCCCATGAGCCCAAACCAACCTCTGATTCAAAATCCTAGAACTTCATCGTCATTCCTCCTCCTAAGGTTTTGGCCACATCATCTAAACCAAAGGTTTCTGTTTTATCATCTCCTAAGCCTATTGAATGAAGTATCATTAGACAACTTCATTAGGCCCTAGTCAAGATGTTTCTCTACGAGCTCATCCAAAACTTGCTAGATCATAGGAAGGATCTTATTGAATCCTTAAAGCATATTCTGACATTTGACGAATCTCGGCCCTTTGATGGGTGTTGTTATTCCCTTCATTTAATCAACTTTTAGTTGATGTCATATTCAAACTAGAGGTGTGTCTAAAGCTATATGCAACAAGAAGAATGTTAGTGATTTAGTAATTGAATGTATGTGTTTATTATTTTATTTTCTAGGGGTTTTTTGTAGTTTCCTTAGTATTCTATGGCCAAAGCCTTATTATATTTATGCTACAAGAACTTTCTGAAATAAACACTGATTCCTATAATAAATTGCTCAAAATAAACACACATACATAAGTAAATATATTGATGGAAATAAACACATGATGTAGAAGTAAACACACTTTTCTTGGAAATAAAAACATGGTTGAAAATGTTGTGAAAGGCTTGCAAGGAAATAAAAATCTAGTCTATAACACCTATAGGGAAAAGTATACGACAGAGTTCAACTTAAAGAATCAAAAGCATTTACATAATTAATAGATCTACGCTATTTTCTTTAGAAATATAAATACCAATAAAATGAGGATCCTGGTTCTTGGAGGAGTGGGCCCTTACTCCACCTTGAATTAGGATTTGACAAAGTAATATTCTCTCAAAATGAAGTGGCTATTTTATTGCTGAAATGTTCTGTCTTACAAAAATGTAATGTATCTTTTTATATCTCTATCTCTATGTATCTATGTGTATATCTTATATTCTAAATCTATCTATAGGTATTTACATATATTTCATTCAAATATGCATTTACAACAGTAGTTGTTCTACCAATTCAGATGGAACTGAATAGTGCCCAAAATAGATGTTAAATTTGGAACCTTATTGGATATACAGCTATCAGATAAGTTATCCCTAGATCTTCGAGTGTGAAGAATCATAAATGTCCTGATCTTCTCCTAATTGAAAGGCTCATTGATTACTTTATCATTGGATGTCGTCAAAATAAACAGATTCCCATTAGTTCCAGAACTTTGGAGAAGTTTTGGAACTAAAGGCGACTGTTCTAGATATAGCCGTGAAAGTTTCGGAGCTAAACGCAGGAGTTCCGGAACTAAATGTTGGAGTTCTGGAACTAAGTCTGAAAGTTTTAGAACTAAGTAATAGAGCTCATAAACTGTGTGATGGAGTATTGGAACTAAGTCTGGAAGTTCTGGAACTAAGCCTTATTGAAGCCAATACTTCCAAAAACATGTTAATTTCTTCATACTTCATTCTCTTGACTGATTATGACCTATTTTATTACAAAAACCAAATTTCCACACACTTTTTTAGGAATTAAAGAGTTTTGAGATGTTATAAATAAATTCAAAAAAATATGGACAATTGCATTCTAACTTATACTAGATCAAATAAAAGTCACAAAATGCAGTCAAGCTTTATAAAAAGGAGAGTAAAATAAGATCGTTTATTACACATTAACGAGACATATTTTGGCCTTGTCATCTCCCCCATACTTACTTGTTTGTAAATACCCTTACAAAATTTACTCTTCAAATATTGGGTTGTGGATTTTGCTTTCCAATTGACTGCTCAGGTCAAATGGCTAAAACTGAATATCCATGTGTTTTAGTTCAGAAGTACTATACCTTGATCTTTCTTCGAATTTCCTCTTCCATTCCTCAAATTGAGTGGGATCTGGAGGTTCTCTATTTTACCATGGATAAATGGGTGTGAGGAGGAGAGGAGGCCTTGTTCTCATTCCCATCCATATGCCCCTACATTTTTATTGACCTGAGGGATTAGTGTAAACAAGGCTTTAGCTATTTCTAAACTCCATATTAAGTTTGTGGAAGATATCACTTCTCTTATTCTCAATGAAAATGTGAGAAACTCCCATATTTTCAAACATCCATCATAAATTTCTTCAAAAATTTATTCCTCATAAGAGGTGAAGGCATCAATACTTTTATGTAAACTTGCCAAATAATGTGCCTTGAATTGGCTATCAAAGGCATGAGATTTGAAATGTATAGCAAAGGAAAATGGTTTACCATAGTGAGCCCTCATGTAGAGACCAAATGAACTAGATTTTAATAGATTCTTATAATCCCTCTTTTTCCATGCAATCTGATTTTGAAGAATAGAAACAAATGCATTCAGATGGCTTTCCCCCACATAAAAATTGATCATGAAGCCTGTGTTCTTTTCCAGCATAAGATTGTAGAGATAAAATTAACAGAGAAGATTTTTATTCTCTGCACTAGCTGAGGAATAGGTTTTCATGAACTCAGATTCATCTTTTATTTCATGTGTAAGGCCACATGCAATTCTTGACAACTTTCAGTGAATAAATTGTTCTTCTAAAAAGACATTGTATGTAGGAGAAGGTCTCCTGCATGTGAGTAAATTTTCACTCATTATGCAAACCATTTGTATTTTTACAATACATTTAAATTTGTCTTCTTCCTCTTTGTAGAATTTTTCTTCCCATTCCTTCCTTGATTCCATCTTTCTTCTCATGTTCTCATTTGATGTTTTAAATTCATTAAGTTCCCTACAGGTATCATCCCACAACTGCTTGAGTGGCCATTAAGTCAGTTTAGTCTGTGTAGATATTGTTGACATAGCACTTGGTCTTCTAGAAGATTGACATTCTTTTTCTTTTTCCATCATCTATTTTTTGACCATTTCCAATTCTTTAGTCATATTTGTGAGTTGATTTGTTAGTTGCTCAATGAGCATTTCCCTCTGTTTTAACTTGAGTTTGAGGAAGTTTAATTCCCCATCCTTCTCTCTGATGATGAGTTCTCTGGAATAAAACAGAGTCTTTCTTACCTAATGTTTCTCCTCTTTTTCTAAAATCTCCTTGGGTGATGAGCATTCCTCTTCCGCCAAAGGGGATTTCCCTTTTTGTTTCCAAGATGTCAATTCCTCTTCTTCATGTGACAATGTTTTTGATTCACCCAACTCTTGAAAAGTATGTTCTTTAAATCTTTCATCTTCTTTCTCCATATCAGTTTGGCTTAGTCTAGGAGGAGTGATGGCCATGATGCCCAAAATATCATCAGCTTCTTTTTCCAACCCATCCTATTCTTCCATCTCCTTTAGAATTTCCCTAGACATCTTATGAACTCTTCTTCTTTGAGGAGCTTCAAAATTTTTGGAAATGGGTTTCCTCCAAAATATTTTTCTTACTTTCACTTCATGTTCTATCTTAGGTGAAATATCACTGTCAAGACGTATATTAGTTCTCCTAGTACTTTTACAGAGGAAGGATTTTCTTTGACAGGCACAATAGGTTCTGCAACTTTAATCCTTCTTCTAGATCTCCTTTTTTTTGGTACATTACCCCGACTTATTTCCTTCTTTTCCTCTGCAGGGGCATCAATATCCAAATTACTTATAGGAGAAAAAGGGGTTGGTATTCCCCTCCTGATAATATCAGGATTTTTCTTAAAAATTTTAATAAACTTTTCCCATATTTCTTCTCCATTTTTCTGTGAAATAAATTGGTGTTGGCATACCAAATGGATTAACCCATGATGTCTAATTGTTCCAACTCCTCAGGAATACCTCTGATCCATTTTCTAGATGGAGTAAAAAAGGAATCTTGGAAGATTTACTATATATTCTGGTTCTAAATTCTCATACCTATGATATATTAAAGGCTTAAGGACTTCTCTTCCCATAGTCTCAAATTTACCATCGCAAGTTAAATACTTAACTACCCAAAATGCTACCCTATCAAAGGGTTTGGGAAAGCTGGCCTTTCTGACCCCCTTAATGATTTTTTTGCTGTTATAGATATATTGGGGCTCAGATTCCCCCTCTTGTATCAAGGTTTCTACTAGATCTTTAAGGGTTCCCTTGATAGGATTTGGGACATACACAATTGGTATTCTAGCACATTACTCATTGTATTAATAGTAAAATGAATTACAATGCTTTTAACTTTAGCTATGGATTATTCTAAATTTACAATGAATTCCCTTACCAATTCGTCATTGTACCTCGAGAAATTTTTTAGGAACTCCAGCCACCTTGGTCCTCCAAAAATGGTTGCCACTTATTCATCTGCAAGAATTTGGGTACCATCCTCTAGCTCTGACTTCTTTGTAATCCCCATTGAAAAGAGGATGATTCAAATTCTTATTTCTTCAAATTTAGAATTAGCTGCAGAACTACTAGATTTAGCTATGGAACTATTGTGTTTAGCTACAGAACTATTGTGTTTATCTGTGGAATTGATGGGTTTAACTACGGAATTCAAATACAATTCTTTTTTTCTTCTTTGAAATTCTTCTGCAACTACTTCCCAACTTCATTTATTCCACCTAAATGATAGCTAATTACAAATATGCCACCACTTTCTTATTCTATTAACATCACCCTCATGATTACTTCCATTTAATCATAATGTGCAATAAATGACTCATCATACAGACTTTTAAAATCAAGTTTAATCACACATGCAAACTTTTAATTTAACCTTTAATAAGTTCAAGACATAATTCCATCATTTACTAATGTAATCCCTCCACCTTGATGACTCGTCATTCTTAAAAGTGAAAAAGGAAAAATGGTAAGAAAATACAAATAGAATTAAAACAAATTCTTTTTATTTTACATTATCCATTTATTGAAGAGACCAACCACCATTTTTGGTTTTCAATTAATCATTGAGAGATTTTTTTTGGGAAGATAACACCATTTATATTTTTCATTCCTTCATTTTTTTATTTTTTGGGGGGAGAAGAGAATGCCAATTGCTAGTTTTCATTCTCTTCCCTTTATTTTGGATCCATGCATCTGATTATTTGATTATTTTAGAAGAACTAGGTTCTTCCATATGATCAAATTCTTTGTTTGCTTCAAGAATTCATCCTTAGTAGGAGGCTTCCTATAAATTTTTAGCCTATGTCCATTGACCAAAAGTGTCCTACTTCCATCAATGGGAAGTAGCTGAATAGAGCCATTATCAAATATATACTCAATTTGATAGGGTCTTAACCATCTGGTTCTCAACTTGCCCTTGAATTGTTGGTACTTGGAATCAAATAGTAATGCCCAATCTCCTACCTTGAATTTCCTTTTCTTGATATGTGTGTCATGCCACTGCTTCTTTTGATCTTGGATTATTTATGTCTGTTGAAGTGATTCCATTCTCAACTCATCTAATTCATTGAGTTGAAGAATTATTTCCTTTTGTGTTGCTTCCAACTCAATACCCACTTTAGCTGGTGTCCTCAATGTTTGTAGTGCAAATTCAATAGGTAACAAGGGATTTTTCTTATAGAATAACTCATATGGTGAAAAACATGCTATTGTCTTCCAAGTTGTATTATAAGCCCAGACAACCTCAGGTATTCTCTTTACCCAATATCTTCTGTCTACTTCAATTGTTTTGGTAAGGATGTTTTCCACTTCTTTGTTTGTTAATTATGCTTGTCCATTTGAATGTGGGTGATAGGGAGATGACTTCTTATGATTAACTTGATAGTAAATTGTGAGGCTTGGATCATATTGGACATGAACTATGGCCCTTGATTTGAAACTATACCCCTTGGTGCACCAAATTTCATCATAATTTTGTGCCAAGGGAAATCAACAACTACTTCTTCAATGACATGTATTAAAGCATGCACCTCTACCCACTTTGTCACATAATCAGTACACACAAGAATGTGCTCCTTTCCTTGTGAAGGACGACTAAAGGGACCAAAAAAATCTACCCCCACATTTCAAATGGTTCAATCACTACTTGAGGTTACAGAGGTATTTCATTAGTAAAGGTTGGTTGTCCCATCCTTTGACAGGGATCACACCACTTGATATATCTCTTCACATATTTATACAAAGATGGCCAATAATAGCCAGTGCCAAGTATCTTGTGAGTTTTTCTTTTTACTGAAAAGTTTCCTCCACTTGATTCATCATGACATGCCCTGAGTACATCAAAGATTTCATCTTCTCTCACACACCTGTGTAAAACCAAATTAGGGCCACATTTAAATAACATTCCATTTAACCATTTAAATTGTGCATTGGTTTGATCAAATTCTTAATTTTTTTCTTAGTGAAAGAAGGAGGAAACTTCCCAGTTACAAGATAATTTTCAATATTAGCAAACCATGGTGTATCAACTGAAATAGCAAACAATTGTTCATATGGAAATTTGTCCTTAACTAGATCTTGCTCCCTTGTAGTGGTCAATCTTGACAAAAAAATAGCTACCACATTAGATTTTCTTGGATTATCTACTATGGTAATATAAAATTATTGTAAAAGTAATAACCATCTAATTATCCTACCTACAACCACTAGTTTTTTGGGGGGGAAAGAGAACACCATTTGTTGGTTTTCATTCTCTTCCCTTTATTTTAGATCCATGCATCTAATTATTTGATCATTTTGGAATAACTAGGTTCTTCCATATGATCAAATTCTTTGTCTACTTCAATCTGCTTCAAGAATTCATCCTTAGTAGGAGGATTCCTATAAAGTTTTAGCCTATGTCCATTGACCAAAAACATCCTTCTGTTGCCATCATTTGGAAGTAGTTGAATAGAGCCATTATCAAATATCTACTCAATCTGATAGGGTCCTAAGCATCTGGTTCTCAACTTTCCCTTAAATTACTAGTACTTGAAATCAAATAGTAATGCCCAATCTCCTACCTTGAATTACCTTTTCTTGATATGTGTTTCATGTCAGTGCTTCCTTTGATCTTGGATTATCTCTATCTTTTGAAGTTCTTCAATTTTCAACTCATCCAATTTATTGAGTTGAAGAATTATTTTGTTTTGTGTTGCATCTAATTCAATGCCCACTTTTGATGTTGTGCTCAATGTTTATAGTTCAAATTCAATAGGTAACTAGGGAATTTCCCATAGACTAACTCATATGGTGAAAACCATGTTTTAGTCTTCCAAGAGTATTATAATCCCAGTCATCCTCAGTTAGTATCTTTACCCAATCTCTTCTGTCCACTTCAACTATTTTGGTAAGGATGTTTTCCAATTCTTCTATTTGTTACTTTTGCTTGTCCATTTGACTGTGGGTGATAGGGAGATGAATTCCTATGATTAACCTGATAGTACATTGTGAAGGTCTGGATTATAGTAGGCATGAATTGTGGACCCTGATCTAAACCTATACCCCTTGGTGCACCAAATTTCATCATAATATTGTTCCAAGGGAAATCAACAACTACTTCTTTAGTGGCATTTGTTAAAGCTTTCACCTCTTCCCACTTTGTCACATAATTAGTACACACAAGAATGTTCTCCTTTCCTTGTGAAGGAGGACTAAAGGGACCAACAAAATCTAGCCCTCATATTTCAAATGGTTCGACCACTACTTGAGGTTACAAAGGCATTTCACTGGTAAATTTTGGTTGTCCCATCCTTTGATAGGGATCACACCACTTGATATATCTCTTCACATATTTATACAGAGATGGCCAATAATAGCTAGTGCCAAGTATCTTGTGAGTTGTTCTTTTTACTAAAAAAGTGTCCTCCACTTGGTTCATCATGACATGCCCTGAGTACATCAAATATTTCATCTTCACTCACACACCTATGTAAAACCAAATCAGGACCACATTTAAATAACATTACATTTTACCATTTAAATTGTGCACTAATTTTGATTAACTTCTTCATTTGTTTCTTAGTGAAAGAAGGAGGAAACTTACTTTTTGTAAGATAATTTTCCGTATTAGCAAACAATGGTGTATCAGCTGAAATAGCAAACAATTGTTCATCTAGAAAGTTGTCCTTAACTAGATCTTGCTCCCCTGTAGTGGTCAATCTTGACAAGAAATCAGCTACCACATTAGATTTTCATGGATAATCTACTATGGTAATATAAAATTATTGTAAAATTGATAACCATCTAATTATCCTACCTCCAATCACTGGTTTGTTCATTAAGTATCCTATTGTTGAGTGATCTGTATTTACAAATATTTTGTACCTATAATATAATGTCTGAATTTATTAATTGTATAGATCAAAACAAGAAATTCTTTTTCAGAGGTAGTGTAATTTCTTTCAGTGGGAGTAAGATTTTTACTAAGGTATTAAATAACATACATTTTCCCTTCTTCATCTTTCTATCCCAAAACTGCACCAAATTAGTTATTTGAGGCATCTGTTTGGATGTGAAAAGGTTTCTCCCAATTAGGTTGTCTCAATATTGGGGCTGTGATTATTTTTTCTTTAATTTCCTCAAAAGCATGTTGACACTTTTCCTCCCAACAAAATTCACAATCCTTGGTAAGTAAACTAAACATGGGGGCAGAAATTTTACTAAAATATTTGATAAAACACCTATAGTATCTGGCATGCCCTAAAAATAACTTGATATATGTGGGGGTTTGAGGAACATGTAAGTCTGAAATAATCTTCATTTTGTCTTGGTGAACCTAAATTCCTTGTTTTGAAATGTGGTGTCCTAATACAATCCCCTCATCAACCATCATTAAACATTTATCATGACTAAAAGACAAATGGTGTTGCTCACATATTCTTAGTACTCTATCCAAATTATTCAAAGCATCATCAAATGTGTCTCCATGCATAGTAAAGTCATCCATGTATACCTCTACAGAATCATTTTTTAGGTCTGTAAAAATTTATAATACAGCTCTTTGGAAGGTTCCTGGAGCATTACATAGTCCAAATGAAAATACCCTATAGGAAAAGGTACCCATGGACAAGTAAAGGTTGTTTTGTCCTGATCCTCATCAACAACTCTGATTTGATTATATCCACTAAATTCATCCACGAAGGAAAATTATTGTTTACCTACAAGGTTGTCCAAAACGTGATCTATGAATGGTAAGGGAAAATAATCTCTCAATGTAGCTTTGTTCAGCTCCCTATAATCAACACAAATTCTCCATTTTATGTCCTTTTTAGGCACAATTACAAGAGGATACACCCACTAACTATCTGAGATAGGGTAGATAAAACCTACTTGTAATAGTTTTTCAATTTCTTGCTTGACTATGTCCCTTAAGGCTAGATTAATCCTTCTCTAAGGTTGCCTAAATGGTTTAATGTTTTTAGTATAGATGTGATGGGTGTAAATACTTGGATGGATTCCTTTCATGTCTTTATAGTCCCAAGAAAAATCTCTAGTATGATCTTTCAGAACATCAAACAATTTATCTTCTTCATCATTCTTGAGCCAGTTATTAATGTTCAATGTTTTACCCAGTTAAATCTCAACATGTTTGGTTCCAATGTGTGATGAAATGATTTGTTGAAAGTGTTCCATTTAGGTATTTAGTGGACATGGATGTGGTAATAACATATGATATGTAGCAATATCTCCAAAATTCCCTTGAGAAATAATACTGGACAAAGGGTAGTAGGAAGAGTTATGATACTTATCTTGTTGGTCAAACTCCTCGTCACTATTGTTTTCAATAAATTCCTCACCATTTTCTGATATCTTTGAAACAGAAGCTACTAATTCCGTAGCTATTTCTACTCCTCCCTAAGAGAAATCTCATTCCTTTAGAGTGAAATTATTTGCATTTTCATGGGATTGTTGCTGTGGTTCCGAAGATAAGTCTGGAGGTTCCTGAACTAAATTTGATGGTTTCAAAACTAAATATGTAGGTTCCTTAACTAAGTCCGTAGGTTCCAGAACTATCCCAGATTGTTCCAAAGACAATTGGTGTTTGTTAAATGGTTGATTAATCATATCTTCCATCTCCCATAAGTGATCTTGCAACGTTATCATAGACAAAGAAGACATATTTTGTTTATTAGTGTCAGGATCATCAACCCATAATTGTTCAAGTGATTATCAATAAAAGGTCATGCAGATGGATATAAGGAAATTTGATTAGAATTCTTACCATTTAAGATCGTCATATCACCTGATCTGCAGTCAATTAAGGAAAAAATTGTAGCTAATCATGGTCTACCCAAAATAATGGGATAACCAAGTGTTTTACCTTTTGGCTGTAATATAAGGAAGTCCGTTGGATATTCCCATGACTCTACCATAACTACCACATCTTCAATAACTTCTTTTTTTTTTCTTTAGACCGATCTGTCATCTACAATATGGTGTTAGTAGGTTATATACCTGTTAATGGTAATGTTTTCAAAGTGTCCACTATCATCACATTTATAGTTTCTCCCAAATCAACCAAAAAATTATGTATATCTTTATTCCCTATAGAGATAGAAATAACAAGGCTACTAGGATCTCCATATTTGGGAAGTAAGAGTTTTCCTACTAATAAATCAGCAAGTTTCCCATCTATCTTAATAGTTCTAGGGTACTGCTTCTTCCTTCCAGGTATTTTTAAACATAACATTTTGATTAACTTGTTCAACTCTAGAATGTCCTTGATTGATTGACAATGGTATTTCAATATCTAATTTCCTCAAATCCTTAACCAACTCAGATTCCTTGGTCCCTATAACTTCTTTAAATCTCTTTGGAAATGGAGTTTCAGTAGAGTTGTTATTTGGCTCCGTATCTTTTTCTTTTTTATCTTTCTTGGGAACAACCACACTAGGGGTTTCAGTTTCTTCTGTCATGTAAGTAATTATAACATGTGGACTGCTAATTATTTTTCTATATCTGGTTTAAATATCCTTATAATCCATGGCATTTAGATTAACTAGTTTTTCTTGTTCTGTCCCATAGATAGGAGTTGTTTTTTTGTTTCTGGGATTAACAACTGGTTGTGTTGGTATTTTTATTCAAACCAAATTTTCAGTTTGTGATTTTTTTTTTTTGGGAACCCATTATGAATTTTTGATTCTGATTGGGATATGTCCTCCCTTCAACATAATTATTAGGGCTCCACCTAGATTATGACCAAGCATTCAAGTTACCTTGACCAAACTATGGTTGTTGGTGTCCTTAGGCATACCAAGATTATGCTAACCAATCCTGAGGATTCCATGTTGGTTAAGGGACCCAAGGTGGTTGTCTCCAACTTTGTGGTACTGATTGAGTAGCCCATGGCATCATCCAAGGATTAGGAGCTGACCTTGGCATGAACTTCCCCTGGATAGGTTGTCTCTAGAAAAAATTTACTTCCTCCTATGTGGATGGAGTATTGGTTTGTTTAAGCTGATTTTTAATAAATGGAAGAAGAGAAAAAGCATTACTCTCATGGTTCCTAGATTCACAGATAAGACGCATTTCTATTTTATCCATAGGAAAATCTCTTATTACATGCTTCTTCCTACATCTAAGACAATACATAGCTAATAGTTCAGTTTTAGCATTTTTTTTAGCTTGCAATCCATCTATGGTGGAAGTTAATAAAACTAGAATGTCTATTTTAAATTTTGTCAATTCATCCATCAGTTTGTTCATATCTAGATTCAGACTTTTATTTGTTTTTCCTTTCCTAGGTCCACCTCTTATTCTTAAATAGCTTCTACAAATGTAATTTAATATCATTCATTCTTAATTTATCAATGTTTCCACCTCCTATTAAATCAAGGGCTTTCTTAGATTCATCATCTAGACCTTTAAGAAAAATGTTTTTGATTAACTCTTCGTGTAGTAAAAATCCACATCTTTTACTTACAAAGAGGAATCTATCCAAATAATCTTCCATATTCTCATTCTCCTCCTATTTGATTTTGAAAAATTCTTCCTTCCTATTACTCCCTCTACATTAGTCTTGATACTTGTCTAGAAAGGCAGTTTCCATTTTGTCCCAAGTGGTAATAGAAATAGATGTTAATCCCATAAACCACCTAATTGTTGCATCCTTCAAGGTAGATGGAAACAACTTGAGCTTCTGATTATCTATTTTCTAATCATAAGTTTGACATAGTACTTTAAATTCAAACAGAAATTGGTCAGGATCCTCAGATGAAATCCCTCTAAATGTGGGCAAGTGTGTAGGTGAAATATTTTCATAGTTTTTTCATCATCCTCCAACCAAATTAGATAGGTAAAGGTCCTATTAGGTTCTCTTTTAGCCTCTTGTGCCATCTCTATAGTATCTTCCATTCATGTCTCCCAATCAATGTGGTATGTGATCTACTTTGGAGAAGGTGAAAATTCAGAAGTAGAAGGTTGAATACTTAATTGTGAATCAAAACTTTCTCTAAACGTTTCTTGGGATATAATCCTCTTTCTAAAGGTTCCACTTCCTTCTGGTGACTGATCCAAGAATTCCAAAGGTGAAAATTCTGCTTCTTTTCTAACATGGGACAATGGTGCTTCTAATTCTTGGTCAACTTCCTTATTTGAATGAGAAGATGCTGATTATTCTTGTTCAGATATTTTTGGGAGAAATCTACCCTTAGAGTTTCTTGGTCTACTCATAAATTTTATTATAGCATAGGGAAGATTTTTCAATTACTAAATGTATGATTATTGCTATTTTTGACACCTAATTAGATTATTCTAACAAGTGGATCCTCGAAAAAAATGCCAAAAATGATGGGTGTCGTTATTACCTTCATTTAATAAACTTTTAGTTGATGTCATATTCAAACTAGGGGTGTGTCTAAAGCTATATGCAATAAGAAGAATCTTAGTGATTTGCTAATTGACTGTAGGCATTTATTATTTTATTTTCTGGGAGTTTTTTTTAGTTTCATTATTATTTTATGGCCAAAGCCTTATTATATTTATGCTACAAGATCTTGCTGAAATAAACACTTATTGGTGGAATAAATTGTTGGAAATAAACACACATACATAAGTAAATAGATTGCTGGAAATAAACACACAATGCAGAAGTAAACACACTTTGATTGGAAATAAACACACGGTTGAAAATATTCTGAAAGGATTGTAAGGAAATAAAACTCTAGTCTATAATACCTGCAAGGATAAGTATACGATAGAGTTCAACTTAAAGAATCAAAATCATTTACAGAATTAATAGATCTACACTATTTTCTTTAGAATTATAAATACCAATAAAATGAGGATCCTTGTTCTTGAAGGAGTGGGCCCTTTCTCCACCTTGAATTAGGATTTGAAAAAGTAATATTCTCTCAAAATGAAGTGGCTATTTTATTGTTGAAATGTTCTGTCTTACAAAAACATATTGTATCTTTCTATATCTCTATCTCTATGTATATGTGTGTATATCTTATATTCTAAATCTATATATAGGTCTATATATATATATTACATATATATATATATACATACATAATTCATATATATATATATATATATATATATATATATATATAATTCATATATGTATTTACAACCATAGTTTTTCTACTGATTCAGATGGAACCGAATAGTGCCCAAAATAGATGTTAAATTAGGAACCTTGTTGGACATATAATTGTCTGATAAGTTATCCCTGGATCTTCGATTATGAAGAATCAGAAATATCTTGATCTGCTCCTGATTGAAAGGGTCATTGATTTCTTTATCATTGGATGTCATCAAAATAAATAGATTCCCATTGGTTCCAGAACTTTAGAGAAGTTCCGGAACTAAAGGGGACTATTCTAGATCTAACCATGAAAGTTCCAGACCTAAATGTAGGAGTTCCAGAACTAATTGCTGGAGTTTCGGAAATAAGTATAAAATTTTTGGAACTAAGTAATAGAGATTATAAACTATGTGATGGAGTTTCAAAACTAAGTCTAGATGTTTCGGAACTAAGCCGTATTGAAGCTAATGCTTCCAAAAACATGTCAATTTCTTCATACTTCATTCTCTTGACTGATTGTGACCTATTTTATCATAAAAACCAAATTTCCACACACTTTTTTAGGAATTACAGATTTTTTAGACGTTAGAAATAAATTCAACAAAAGATAGACAATTATATCCTAACTTATACTAGATGAAACAAAAGTCACAGATGCATTCAATCTTAATAAAAAGGAGAGTAAATTAAGATCATTTATTACACATTAATAAGACATATTTTGTCCTTATCACCCTTCGTATCTCTCATAGGAGAACTCACTACTTCTGCTACTATATCATTTGATGAAACTAAAATTATAGACATCCCACTAAAATAACATGACCTTCCCCTCTTTACTATGGTTAGGCTGATACATTCATTTGGTAGTCCATGATCGACAATGGGGCAAGCATTAATGTCATTCCTTTATATTTTTTTGACCAACTTAAGATCCAAAAATAATCTATCACCCAGACACCCCTGGTTCTTCACACTTTTAATGATGACATTGCTCCCGTCTTGGGAATAGTCATCCTCCCTATCTATTTCGGTGAGAATCTCATCCATGAGATCTTATACATTATTGAGGGAGAATTTTAATAAAATTTTATCCTTAGATGACCATGGATCCGTGTCATGCATTGTGTCCCCTCTATACTTCATTTTTTTCCTTTTAAAGCTACCTGGGGATGCTCCTCCCTTCCAAGGATGTAACATGACCTTTAGACCAAATGATGTACTCATTCTTAAGAATGATTCATCTTCACCGTCTACCAGCTTAGCCATTAGCACATCCAAACTCCCTAACAAGGACTCCCTGGATAACATAATGGAAAAACTTACGATAGGAAAGTGTCACCTTCTCACACTTAACACCCTTCCCACTTCTCACTGTATTGATAGACCTAATAAGGTGCCAATGTACCAATTGGATGTGGGGGATGTTGTTCCTTTTGGTCCACCACATCTTTGCAACAATTTTATTTATGGTGGTTTTGATACCCCCTCTTCCCACATCAATGATATTCCACATGCTAATATTTATACTCGTGGCTTTAGCATTCTCGACAACCCATCTTTTTCCTATACCTATCTCCATTTTTTCACCTGGAATGGATTTAGCCTAAGACGTTATGAGCATGGCCCACATGGCCTTATTCTTGATCAATGTTTCATACCTTACAAAAAATTTTGTTTAGGATACCGGGACAAGTCTCAGAACCCCATTCCACCATCTCAAATGCTCATGGACATGCCTTCTAGATCTTTTCCAACTCTTGAAGACATGAACATACCTTCTTTACCTTCCCCATATTTTCCAACCCTTGACAACATAGACGTTTTTTCTCTACCTTCTTCATCTTTTCCAACCATCAATGACACAAACATGTTTTCTCTATCTCCCCCATCTCTTCTAACTCCTGAAGACAGGAACATATCTTCCCTACTAACTCTTGAAGACATGGAAATGGATGACACCATTTCTATTTCATCTAACTTTTTTTAGTCTCCACCATAACTTTAGGACTAATTGTAAACACTAAAATTAGGTCACACTCCCCTTTTGTCCCTCTACATATAAGCACCCTTTATTACATTTACCTAGCCATGATCCCCCTTCACCCTACTAATATTAATTTAATTAATTTAATTTAATTAATTCATTATCCTCACTATATTTATTATTTAAATATCTTATTTAAATAATATCCACACATACAGTTCACTTAGACACCTCACTAAGCCAACTCAACCTAAGACCTGTTCTTAGCAAGTTACCATAACTAACTAAGACTTACCCAATCCCTAAAAATCAATGCCTACATTCCCTCTAACCACATTCTCACATGCTCACAAGATGCTCTCAGTCTAATCTATGGGATAATGACATGAGATCCAAGGAAATCAAGAGGATCTCCCTAGTTTAGTAAACCTAGGAAATCCCACCTTTACCAATGTCGGTCACCCCTAACCATCGCTGATTAAGCCGGAACCACCGTCGGTTACCATTTTAACCCCAAAACAACCTTATTCTCAAGGTTGGAAGTTAGAAAACATTGGGATAAATTTGAAGAGAAAGAACACATCTCAGAGAGATAATGCATCTTCAGAGAACCAATTACAGTGAAAAACTCACATCCAAGGAAGGAGATTGAGCATCTTCTCCTGCACAGCCATCCCAGCCATGATCTGATCTATCCAAGCAAAGAGGAGTGTACATGCAGCCCATGTAGAAGATTTTCTTCAGTTGGTGATCACTTGCAACCTTCAAACCCATCATCATCACCTCCATACCTCACACACAGGCCTTCAAGAATAGAATCCAAGTAAGTACAACATCATACTTTCCTGGTTATTTCATTTCATCATCATTTTATCATCCATTGTTTATCTTACTCCCTATTGACCTTCCCCACATTTTCACCTCTGTATACCCATTAAAACCTTGCAAAATCCTACTCCAATCACCCAATACCTCGTCCCGACCAACCAAAGTCATTTGTGTAATCATAAAGGAAACCAAAATCATGTTCTGTGACATCTCTAGATCTCATAGTAACCGGCACCGGTTATACCTAACTATTGTTAGTCACCCCTGACCGACACCGGTCTCTTAGTTTCCCACACATCCCTAAACATATACCTACCCACCTAATTTCACCTCACCCTCATCCACCTGTGATCTACCTGAAACCTTTATCAGAACTGCAAAGACCTAGAACCAATCATTTGACCTTTGGACTCTATTCTAGCTTAGCCTGTTAGATTAGATCTATTTCTTATTGTGTTTTTAAGTGAGATACCTAAATCATTTCAAAATAACAATAAGATTTAATTTGTTTACAACATTGAATTTTTTAAAACAGTGGACTGATAGCCATCTAGGAAGTATCACACTTCCTAGATCTAGCTTACACTAGGCAGTTCACTGCCCATATTTTTTAATTCCTTCTGGTGGTCTTGTTTTCATTACAGGTAGTTCCTCCTAGCCAAAAGGAATCTCTCATGATTAGTTGTGGATTCAGAAGTTATACGCATGCAACAACCCATCAACTGACATTTGAACAGGTATTCCTCCTACACTTGTTACCCTATGTATTTCATCAACACTTCAAAGAAACAATCTAAGAAAAAGGTGAAACATTTTGGCACACCCGGTGGGACCCATCTGGGTTTCCTTGCATTTCATCCATTCCTAGAAATAAATTATGTGTTTGTTTCCCTTCTAAAAACTATACACACTAATTTTCTTCCCTGGTAATCCACCTTTCTTTCTATTTTCTCTAAAGGAAACTTTTCTTTTGGTGTAATTAAAAGGAATCATTTCTTCATGTTTTTTGCATTATAGTGAAAGAGCATCCCTCTTCCTCTTCATCTTATTGTGTCATCCAATTTCAAATTTTTGATTTGGGTTTAAAAACAAGTGCATTCCATTCTGATTTATTGCATTAGCTCACATTAATTAAGGGCAACCTATATGCTGGAAGTCATGACCAGCTGATGGTTGACAAACGAATCGTAGAAAAGCACTTCTATCCTTTTCTCTTTCTCTAAGTCTTACCAAACCACAAAAAAATTCAAAATACATACATTCTTAAACAACATCCTACCTGGAAGAAGTTGTAGGTGATCACACGATCACGACACAGTGGGCACCCAGCTCGCTACTCTGTCAAGTCATACTTCAGAGAAAATCCTGCCCCCACCATAACATACCTGAAACCTCACCTTTTAGATCTCCTTCTTTGTAGGAAGCCATCCTCACCAAAAACTCTATTTCACAATTCATGTGTCAGTCCTTAAATAGCATAAGCTACACAAAACTAATAGAAAAGGCACTCCTAGGATTAAATTTTCTTAGTGGTTTTTCTTGGCTTATTTTTTGAGGTGAGAGATCACATTCATCACTTTCTTGTTCATCCTTACATGCTCCTCATCATAGATGGTGTATTCCGGCTTCACCTGAGTGTGCCTGGGCCATATCATCATCATTTCTAGAATTTTGGGTCTGATTCTACATCATATTTTAATTCACAACCACTTTCTTTCATCACTGTTTCAATTTCACAATAATTGTAGTCGGTTACCTCTGACCGCCATCGGTTATACCCAACTAACGTCAGTTCCAGGTCCTTTTACTAACCTACCCAAAAGGACATTTTTACTTCACTTTCTTCCACTTTTCATAGTATTTGTCATTTTGATTATTCCCATTGACGTTTTAAACATCTTCAGGCATACCTGTTAGATTTTACCTTCTACCTCATTGTTTACTTACTATCCATTTTCTACATTGACCGGTAGTGGTTACCCCTGACCAACGTCGGTTTTCCCTAACCGGCATCAGTTATCCTATTTCAAATTCTAGCCACCATTTGTTACTTCATCCATTTTTTATCACCAGATTCACCTGTTCCTTCTATTCTATGTATCATTTACAGAGAAGCAGCCCTACCTGATCAGTAATGGTTCACATGGTGCTGACCCAAAGACAAGAAAGCGCCCTCATATTCCTTGCTAGTTACCAACCACTCCCACCCAGTCCTTCACCACCTTCTATTTTATCACCAGCCATGGATCCCATCTAGCCTACTACTATTGCTATCAGAGATGAGGAGTTCGCACGACTCCTTGAATAGAACCATACTGCCTGGCAGTTTTACCTTTCCCACTCGTCCACTTGAGATGCCTCAGGTTAGTAGATATACAGTATGCCCATATCTATCCCCCTGAATCTCACACCCACTTCTGCATCGGCCCCATCTGGCTCCATGCTACCCGCATCCACCTTACCCCCAGTCATTTCGTAGTTAGGTTCTATACCCGCTATGAAAGCCGCGTATGTTACCTCTGTGGCACCCATCACATCCACCATACCCTTGACGACTACCCCAAACACAACCTCATCCTCCCCTAATGTCTCATACATACATGTAGCTACATTCCCACCTCCAGTGTCGGTGAACCCTACCCCATTTTAGAACGTGGTTATTTCCATTCCACAATCATTAGCCCCCATTGCCACTAGGGTTACCATGACCCTTCCACCCCCATATACATACTACCAACAACCTCATGTTTCATCCATTATTCATTCCGGGTATGTACCCCCTATTTCACTACCTTCTTCCCCACCACCCTACATGGCAACCCTATACACTGGAGTGCCACCCTTGTTATATTCCCAAAACCAACCTCCTCATGCTACAGGAGGCACCCAATCATCACAACCCACCAATGACCTAATTAAATTAATGTTGGACAAGATGTAGACATTGGAGGCATCAGTTTCCAGCTCCTGCAACACTCTCACCTACGACGAGATTTGCAACGATCCTATTCACCCATCCAATCCTATCCATTCATACCCTGTGCATTGGGAAATGCCTAAATTCAATCGTTTCAATAGCAAAGAAGACCCACAACATTTACGGTCATTCAAACACGGGTGTTATCTGATCACTCATGATGATGCCTTGATTTTGAGAACTTTTCCCATGTCCCTCACTGGACCTGCATTATATTGGTATAGTGGGTTGCCTAAACACTCTATATTCTCATTCAATCAGGTAGCCCAAGCCTTCTTGGATCATTTCTCTATTAATATCGTCAAGAAGGTTACCATGACCGATCTATATTCCACACATCAGTATGAGGATGAATCTATCACAGATTTTGTGGCTCATTGGTGCAGCCTAATCAATCAAATTACCTTCTAACTGCCACAAACTGAACTCATCAAGATCTTCACACGAGCTTGCGCTAGACATATCTCCTCGACCTTGCAGATCTAAACCTTCCAAACATTCGATAAGGTATTCACTATGGAAAGAAATTTAAATATTTGGGCCATCGAAGAGAAGAAAATTCAATTAAAAAATAAGAATTTGGCATTCAAGACGAATGATACCTCTTCCTCTTCCAAACCACAAACTAATTATTCAAAATCTAAGGACACTGCTAATGCAGTGGTACTCAAGGCCGACCCAACTCATCCGTCGAATCAGGCTTCACCCTCATCTAATCTCTCACCTATCCAGACTTTTTAATTTAGACAAGAGAAGTGAAAATATACCCCAATTGGGGAACCTTACTCTTCTATCTTAGAAAATCTTATCAAAGCTGGAGCCATCACCCTTCCACCCATAAAACCACACATTGGTTTTGACCCTACTCGCCCCATGCCTGCATGGTATAAAGAACATGATTTCTGTAACTATCATTGAGTAAAGGGTCATAGTGATGGCAACTGCATCACTTTCAAGAATATTTTCCAAGAAATGCTCGAGAAAGGTGAGCTAACTATGGATAATCCCAACACCACCCCCAACCAAAATCTACAAATCTTCAAAAAACTATTTCCCAACCATGCCCCTTCATCTAATCAAACCAGTGAGACATCCATTCACGATACCCATACCCATGAGGTTCACACTATCTTTAATGAGGTACCTATCACCTCTCAATTACCTCACATCCCTTCCATAGAGGAAATCCTAGCCCAAAATCCTCCTTCCACATTGGAACCAACCTCCACTGTTCCTTCACCAATAAAGGAACACCTTTCATCTCCTTCATCACCTATGGAGGGGTCTTCCGCTAACATTGAGACCATCTCACCCCTAGCTTCACCACTTAGAGAACATTTACCTACCATACCTCCTCCACCCATAGAGGAGCTCCCATTACCTCCTCCACCCACAGAGGGGCACCTATTACCTCCTCCACCCAAAAAGGAGCACCCATTACCTCCTCCACCCACAGAGGAGCACCTATCCATTCCTCCACTTATAGAGGAGCTCCCATCATCACCTCCACCCATCATGGACCTAGTTGAGATACCTTTGCCTCTTGGTGAGCATTCTCCATCAGCTACCCAAAATCCAATAGACCTACTTTTAGCTCTCTTACCCACGGAAGCTGAAGCTGGCCAATTCCCCATATCTAAGATGCATTTTATAGGAATTCCCATTAGATCCTCACCAACTCCACCCACAGACATGTCATTCTCACGTTTGGCCAATCACTTAGATTATGTGGATAGGGATTTATTATGGGGGCACCTCTTACTCCCTGTCTCAACACAGATGCAAAGATCCCTTGCTGATACCTCCACTATCTACCCAAACACATTTTGACCCATCAAACCAAATATAACCACTATTGTCACAACCCCTTCCACGATACCCGTTAGCACT
This sequence comes from Taxus chinensis, assembly GCA_019776745.2. Classification (NCBI taxonomy): domain Eukaryota; kingdom Viridiplantae; phylum Streptophyta; class Pinopsida; order Cupressales; family Taxaceae; genus Taxus; species Taxus chinensis. The sequence continues at coordinate 300,386,613 of CM034151.1, forward strand.
CACACCACACCCTACCCATAACCTGACCTACATCTAAACCCAAACCCATACCCATAACATTTTCCTCCACTAAACCTATTACCGCTTTAGGGGTCACCCCGACCACCAGCCTTACTCATCCACCTATTAAAATAGATTTAGTTACATCCTGCAACAGCAATACCACACCTACACCAACACCCAAACTAAAGAAACAAACTCATCGACCTCATACCACGACCGCACCAACCACACCCGCACTTATCCCATCTTCCTTAAGACCTCAGCTACCCAACATGGTCAAGCAACCTTCACCCATCCATAAACCAATAACACAACAGCCTATTCCTTCCTCACAAACCTTTAACCTACCTAAACACACAACATGACTTACACCCACACCTGCATTCTTTTTACCACCAATACCTCCAATACCTTCATCTATTACTTCACTACCCACTACACTTCAGTCATTTTCCCTCACACCCCAAGTATGACCCGTGTCATCTACCTTCACATCACCCCCGTTATCCCCGTGGATAACTCACCCTCTTCCTCCATTTTCTTTTCCTTCTAGACCTCGTACACCCACATCACCTTTACCCAAGAAGGTGCAACCCAAAAACAAAACCCCACTACCCCACAACAAGGTATTCAAAACAACCCCACACCCTCCTACCCATCCATCTATTATACCCCTACCCAAATGAATCCGACCGATACCTCAAACCACACCGGCACCTAAACCCATAGCTCAACCCATTCCTACTCTTCCAAAAATAGTCCCTTGATAATCAATCACACCTACACCCAAACCCATATTCACTTCCCATTGTGATCCACTAGCAGGGTCCTATGCCAAAATTTTAACCAACCTCCTCGAGACTTCTGTTATCACACTACCGCCACTCCGACCTTACAACCCCCTCAAACCCAAACTAAAAGGGTTTGATGATACTAAAATTTTTGCATACCATCATGTGTCAGGGCATAATGTGGAGAACTGTAAGGCTTTGAAAACTATCCTTATCTAATTGCATCCACCAGAAACAAACTTTGATGATGATGACCTTCTCGATGAGAATCCTGCTTCACCAACACCCATTCCCACGATGCCCACTCAACAGCCACAACCTCCACCCTCACAGGGAAATTAACATGGTTTGCATAAGAGAACTTATCACACCACCACCCCTCCAAGCTGAGCTCACAGGGTTTTTCTCCTCCGGTAGGTTTTTGCTCATTGTGTCGTTATACCAGTCACCCTACACCTTCTCCATTTGCCAACTTCCCTCAAATCCACATGATACACGTCACTACACATGTGTAGAAGGGCAAAGAAAAGGCAACTGACCCCCCAACCAATCCAATACCCAACATACCATCTACACCCATACCTAAAATAACTATCCGCGGCCCCATGTACCCAATTTATAATGGCATCACACATTACACCATGCTCAAAAAATTACACCAATCTTCCCTCAAAATGTTCTTACATGACCTCATCCAAACCTCGGAATCCAATCGTTAAGCCCTCATGGAGGTTCTTCAATCTATTGAGGTTTTACCAAATGACCCTACACCCGTAGCCTCCATTATCACACCCCATCATGTAGCCTCTCTCACCAAATTACCACCTTCATCCTCACCTCACCTTGTTCACCAAGTGGCCTCCCTTATTTTCTCATAGGAGGAGATCGTGCCACACCAAAATGATGAGCCAGACCCAATCCTATTCATCTCTATCCACATTGATGACATACAGCTACGCCGTGTGATGATTAATGGAGGTGCTAGAATTAACATCATTTCATGCCATGCATTTTCTCAAATGTACATACCTGACAATTGCATACATAAACACCTGGTCATGTTGCATTCATTCAATGACACTATCACCTCCACACTAGGAACTGTCATCCTTCACATTCGTGTGGGCCCTTGCACTATTCTAGAATTGTTTTATGTTTTGGAGGGGGAATTTCAATATAACCTATTTCTTGGTAGACCCTAGATCCATGTCATGGGTTGCGTTTCTTCCCCTTTACATCATTGTGTAAAGTTTGAACACGAAGGACACACTTATACCATTCCAGCTAACCCATCACCTTTCAAAACATGCAACATGCTTTACTGACCCAATGATGTGCTCATACCTATCAATCCGTCTACCTCCACAACCAATACTGCTTCACCTACACCTCCACCTACTAGTACAGCCACTGCTTTCACCACATATACCTCCTCCATTCCTACTTCTGCTATAACCTCCTCAGATGACCCATTAGCTTCCCAATTCATTAACTCCACCTCTACATCAACCTCTGACACATTATCAATTCCAGCTACCTACATACCAACCACTGATCCCTTAGAAGGTTTTTTTTAACACCTCGCTCTAGGAGAGTACTGCCTATATAGTGTCAGCACATTCCTTACTCCACATGAGTAGGGAATCCTTCACCAACACCCTCGCTATGATCACTGTATAGGAGAATGCCTCCTTTATGGTCCTCCTCATCTTCATACTAGTCTCACCTATGGGGGACTTGATACTACAACTTACACACCTGAACCACCATCACAACCCCACCCATTTTCCACTGACTTCCAATCACTTACCAATCGTCGTTTTACCCACACCTTCCTACACTATTGTGCATGGAACGGTTTTGGTTTTGTCTTTTAAGAGCAAGGCCGCCATACCATTATTTCATCTACCACCCCCAAACATAATGATCATAGTGGTATCAGCTTCCCCAAACCTCCTACCAAATAGGCCCGCATTGAACTCATTAATGACCCTAGTCCTCCTCCACCTTCATCTTTATCACTACCTTCACTCGCTCCACCTTCATCACCACCCTCACCGACAGAGTCGATGGATCCTAAATCTATCCCCTCTAACTTTTTTTTTCATAAACACCATTCCCTTGGGGCCTTTGACTTATCAATGCGAAGGTGAGGCCCCTTCCACTCTTCCATTCCTGTATCCTGAAATGATCGATGATGACACACCTATAATTAATGTCATTCAATGTCTGGATGATGAATCCATACTCACCTACCTTGGTGCAGAGGACTCATATATTCATCAGTTGTTACCCTCTAAGATGCAAACCATGTTGAATGAATCTACTATCGAGATCAACATTCATACTTAGGATGACCCGCACATCCTAAAGATCAGAAAATCTTTAGATGTTGTTGAATAGGAAGCCATCACCTATTTTCTCTGAGATCATAACCATGCTTTCGCTTGGTCTTACACCGAAATTCCTGGTATTGACCCCACCATAGTGGTCCATAATATCATAACCATTCCCGATGATAAACCTATCAAACAAAAGATGAGGAAAATGCACCCTCACATTTCTCTTCTCGTTAAAGAAGAGCTACAACGCCTTCTTTCCATTTCCTTCATATTACCCATTGATTATCCTCATTGGATTTCTAACATTGTCCCTATTACTAAAGCAATAGGGGGACTCCGCATTTGCATGGACTTCTGTGACCTCAACCTAGCCTGCCCAAAAAATGAATTTCCCTTGCCCGGTATTGATCAACTGGTTGACCTCACTGCTGGTCATGAGATTCTCTCACTCATGGATGGCTTCTTAGGTTATAACCAAATTTTGCTTTCCCCAGAAGATCAGCACAAGATTGCATTCATTACTCCTTGGGGAAACTTTTGCTATCGAGTCATGCCTTTTGGCCTTAAAAAATTTGGTGCTACATATCAGCATGCTATGACTTACATCTTCCATGATATCATGCATTGCATATTGGAAGATTATGTGGATGATCTCTTGGCCAAATCTAAATGTTGCACCGATCACCTCACCATCCTCGAAACCATATTTGACTACCTCATTAAATATTGTGTCCACCTTCAACCTAAAAAGTGCGTCTTCGTGGTTCTCTCAGGAAAACTCCTGGGATTTATTGTTTCCCTCTATGGTATAGAATTTGACCCTACTAAATTCAAGGCCATTCTAGAAATTCCTCTGCCCACTAACCTTAAACAATTTCGTAGCCTATAAGGTAAATTATAGTCCATTCGCTCATTTCATTTCACAATTATTTGATCTGTGTCAACCATTTCATCATCTAATTAGGAATGATGTCTCCTTTAAATTAGATGATGACTATCACAAATCTTTTGAGGCCCTACAACAATACCTTCCCCAACCACACGTACTTATTACACCTAAAGATGATCAACCTTTTTACCTATACATATCATCTATTGATCATTCCTTGGGAACCATGCTCACTCATCATGATGAACAAAATAGGGAACATGTGGTTTATTACATAATCCGTACTCTTTTGGACTATGAAACCTGATATAACCATCCAGAAAAGCTTTGTTATCCTTAGTTTTCATTGCCACTAAACTCCATCATTACCTACTCAACCACAAAACCTATGTTGTTACCAACACCAATCCCTTACAGTTCATGTATGCCAAACCTTATCAAAATCAGTGCGCCGTGCGATGGCTTATGCTTTTAGCTGATCTTTGCCTCGAATTCATTCACCAAAATTCCATCAAGGGCTAGGCTATTACTGACCAACTGGCTGACATGCCTATTTTCGGGGGACCAACCCTCTAATTTTGACTTTCCTAATGAGTCAATTACTACTCTTTCCTTAGACAAACCCTCTTACCAAATGACATTGTTCTTGATGATGGTTCCAAGTGTCAAGCATGGGGTGCAGGGCTGGTGTTATCTTCATTCCTCTGGATGGAGAACCCATGCCTTTCTTCTTTCAAACTAGACTTTGAATGCACTAATAATATTGTCTGAGTACGAAGCACTCGTACTAGGTCTCCAGGCCTCATATGCCCTAGATGTCAAATCAATCCACATCTTTGGTGATTCACAATTGGTTGTAAACCAGGTCAATGGTATGTACCAATGTCGTAACAAGATACTTCAAAAGTATAAACATCATATAGACATAATTTTGACCACCTTTGATCATTACACCCTTCAAACCATCCTATGTTCAACCAAGAAATTTACAAATACCTTAGCTTCCCAAATACCTACCTCCCCTGCCGATTCCAAAATATTTGTTACCATAAAATTACTCCATTCACCTTATTATTTACCTCACAATGTTTACTCAATCAGAAATGACACCCCTGACCCAAGTGACCTTTGGTATCAACAATACTCTGACTACCTTTCCGTCTCCATCTTACCTCCTAATCTCACTCGTAACGGACAATGTGCTTTCCTTAAAAAGGTCTCTCATTTCATCATTCTGGGGGGGCTCCTCTATAAGCGTGGCTTTGATGGTATTCTCTTACGATGCCTCACAAGTTTTGAAATTCCTTATACCATTAAGGAGGTTCATGATGGCATATGTGGAGGTCACTTTAGTGGCCTTGCTATTGCTAAGCGTATTCTTCGCCTAGGCTATTACTAGTCGACCCTTAACCATGATCATTGCGAATATTTCAAATGTTGTGTGAAATGCCAACAACATTCCAACCTTCATCATACACCCAGTCATGCTTTACAGGTTACTCATGACCTTTGGCCCTTCTCTCAATGGGGTTTTTTATCTTGTTAGAGAAATCAATCCTCATTCTTCCCAACGCCATCAATGGATAATAACTACTACCAAATACTACACAAAATGGGTAGAAGTCATACCACTCATCTCCACAAAAGCTGAGAAAATATGTGAGTTCATTAACCATCACATCATTTTCCTCTTTTGTGTCCCTCATCACCTCAACACTGACAATGGAAAACAATTAAAAAAAACATTGCAAAAAATTTACGACACCTTCAACATTCAGCTTAGTTTTTCATCACCTGATTACCCACAAACCAATGGCCAAGATAAATCCACTAACAAAACCCTCAACAAAATTCTCATGAAATTGGTTGACAATACTGGGAAGGATTGGCATACACACATCTCTTTTACCCTATGGGAATACCACACTAGTATTCACACTTCCACTATGACCACACCCTTTTCGTTGGTCTACGATACAGAGGTTGTTCTGCCTCTCGAAGTCCAGATCCCCTCACTCCTCATTTCTCTCCATGAGATGCTTACTGATGATGACTTTCGTCAGGACTACTTATAGCAACTAGAGTTATTAGATGAATTTTGTCTTAATGCTCTGGATCACCTTCAAGTTTACCAACAACGTATCAAACGTGCTTATGAAAAATGTGTTCATAAATGAACCTTATAAGTCGCTGACCTTGTCTTGAAAGAAAATCAACATGTAACCAAAGCAGAAAAAATTAAACATGGAAAATTCACTCCTAATTGGCTTAGACTATACATCGTAACTCATACCTATGGATCAGGTGCCTATCATTTTTCCTCACTTGAGGATAAATCCAAACCTGAGCCCCTTAAGGCATTGCATCTTCGACCATTCTATTGTTGACTCATTTTCCTACCTCACCCTTTGTCTCTCCACACTCGTCCCTTGAGTGCTATTCACTACATACACCTCCTTAATGATTAAACAAGAATCATGTGAGTACCCGTCACTTGTTATCTTCTCTTGAATATGTGTACCATGACATTGCACATAGCATGATTCTCATGGATACTTTTCATCTACCTTTAGATGAGATCCCATGGTCGTTCCACCTTGCCTTTTGAACAAGAGTCCTATCCATCACCTTGGTCTTATCCATTATTTCAAAGACCTCCAATGGGACCAAAATCCTTGAGTCAAACTTCTAATAAAAATATGACTCCCTCAAAATGAAAGCTTCCTCTCGACAAAATTGCTGCTATAAATAGACTGCTCCCTCGAAGGATAGCTATGTGAAGCTTTAAAAAAAACTAAGAGAAACCGAAGCTTCCCACATCGATCAGCTTCATGAAGACCTCAAGGAGTACCATATTATTTATCCCATATAGACTTCCCACATCAATCATTATATCTCAACAAAAAACGTTTTAGTCATGGACTTACCCATTGTGAACTCGAACCTCTTTCCTAAAATCCGTGTCACTCAAAACATATAAAATTAACTACCTTTCATCCACCTTACCATTTTCACTCTCATTTCCTCAATTGCCTCAAGAGACATCTTGGAATTTAGACATTTGGTGATCCTATGACTACCTTCATCGTAGAATAATTAATCGTCCAATTCCTTTCAGGTCGTGTGTTCATCACGCCCTCAAAGGTATGATCTACTCGGTATGATCCTACCCAATTAGGTGGCTTTATTACCCCCCTCTTATCTTTTCACCATCTTTGGTTATGATTTGATTACCTTATACAGGACTTGATCCTCAACATTTACCTTTGGGGTAGTCCTCCCCTTTCACCATAATCACCTTCCCCTACATCATTTTACCTGTAATCTACCCACAACATGCCCCAAAACCTACCAAATCATTTTCATATTCTTCCCTAGCTCATAGGAGAACTACATTGGCCTAAGGTCCTTTTTTTACCAAGACTATTCAGGCAGAAATCTGAGGGCATGGGGCCCTTGGAGGCTAGCTCAGCCATTTCACTACCCTAAACCAATTCATCAACCATGCCTAACTCACCATTTACATCACATTTCACTTATTTCCCCTTTTCTAACAAAATTAGAAATTAAGCCACATACATAACAATTTTCTTACCACAACATATGTTTGTTACACCTACCATTTCTCTATCATCATAATGCATAGATTATACAACATTTCATATATGACCCATACTATCATTCATTGCAAACAATAATGAATCATAAACTCACCTAACTCCACCATGCCTATAACCTAACTCAATCCATGCCTAACCAAACCTGACTCAACCATGCCTAACCAAACCTAACTCAATCCATGCTTAAACCAACTTGACTCAACCATGCCTATAACCTGACTCGGTCCATGCCTAAACCAACCCGACTTGATCCATGCCTAAACCACCTGACTCGACCATGCCTATAACCTGATTTAATCCATGCCTAACCAAACCTGACTCGGTCCATGCCTAACCAAACCTAACTCGATCCATGCCTAAACCAACCTGACTCAACCATGCCTATAACCTGACTTGGTCTATGCCTAAACCAACCTGACTCGATCCATGCCTAAACCACATGACTCAAGAATGCCCATAAATTAACTCAACCATACCTATCAAAGTTGACTCGATCCATTCCTACACCAACCTAACTCTATCATGCCTAACTCACCTAATTTCAAACCACATCAAAGTAACACATCCATATCTCATCTAACACAAGCCATACATCCAATATCTCATAAACATATTAACACATCACAAAATACCATGAATCTCATCATATAAATCAATAAATGTGTATCTCAAAATACATGCCTATATCATCATGGCCATCATATCAAAAATGTTGGCACACAGGCCGATATACAATACAAAATTCCATCGGCACGCAGGTCGGTCTCATATATACAAAAAGAATGAATGAATCAATACAAAATATCTTCGGCACGTAGGCTGGTATATGCTCACAATATACAAAAATCACTCATACATCCTCACTGTCTTCAGCACGTAGGCCGGTATGTGATCCAAAATACAACTATCTTCAACACACAAGTTGACATATATATCAAAAATAATCACTAGTATATAGCAAAAATCAGGTGGCCACATATCAGACATCTCACTAGATGTCCTCCATCTCCATGTCACTTGCACCCTCAACCTCATGTGTCCCTGTTGGCACATCACCTCGCTCTAGTCATCATGCATTGGTGGCCTCTCCCTGATCAGGCCTCAAAGCTCACTAACCTCCTTTGCTCTCCACACTATGTGTGCGGGATCTCATCCTCTCACTAGATGCTTGTTGTGCCCTATACTTTCCGTAAGAGAGGAAGTCTATCCCAGTGGCCATGAGCTCATCCTAATAATATCTCACCTCACCTAAGGCATCCTGTAACCTAGATATAGGCACAATCTATGGTGGTCCCATAGGTCTCAACCCCTGTGCCAGCCTGTGAACTGGGACCAAATCCCTATGCCTGTGGTGGTGCCCCCTATCTTTGTGCCTGTATCTGTGTCTGGGCTATGGCTAACTAGCCCTGTAAACCTACCAACTTAGCCAGTAATGCTACCACCTGACCATCTATGTCTCCATCTCCTCCACCCTCTCCCTCCACCATTTGGGCCTGCAGACTGGCCACCTATACTCGTAACTCTGCTACCTCTACCTATGACCCCTCCAGCTATGTCTGTAGTATACCTATCTACGTGATCAGTGTCGCTACCTGCCCCTATAGGGTGTCTCTCTACACTGTAACGGTAGCTAAGTCAGGCTGCCCCAGTCTAGGTGGTATGGCTCATAACTGAGATGCCCACCACTGCCTATACCTATATGTACATCCAACGTCATCAATTTGCCAATCCACTGGCTTCTCCTCCTCTCTTATAGGCACTGTAGGATGTGGTAGAGGTAGAGGCCTCTCCACGTCATCTCTCTGATATTGTGGGAAGGATAGAGGGATGTCTTGTACAAGCTTGAATTGCTGTTGGACCCTGTCGACCAAGATCATCTCATCCTCCCCGATGTGGTGACCCTGTATCCACCTCTCTAGCTAGATCTTAGCTAGCTCCTCATGCATGTTCCTATATGAGGGGAATCCCACATATGGTCTCTAGATAATTTCCACTCTGGAAAACCCCTCCAACAACTACTGAAAATGGGCCAAATCATATGTCATCCTATCCAACCTCCGCTCTCCTGTAACCGGCACCCATCTCCTATATCCCAACCACACACATCTCGTAGGAAATGCATCTACTCAGGGCATCCCTATAGGTAAAACATAGACTATGTGCTCATAGGCCCAACAGTGCAATATAAATGTATAGTACATGCTAAACCTACGCAACCAGCCATATACCCACAACTCTATGTATAGTTGCACCAAGAATGATGGTGCCCAGGTAAAGCATGTCTCATGCACCATCATATCATGTATCACCCCCATTAACGATCAGGGAAAGGGTCCACCCTCTGCATCAGGCAGTGCATAGCAGCACACTGCCTCCATCAGTAAAACCACTAGTCTCTTCTCATTCGGACGGGCTAGGAACATCTCGCCATAGCTCAAACTGGTGCTATAGAATCTCATCTCCACCACCCCCTTGCCAAAAACTATCCCAATCAGCTCCTTTAATACCTTAGAGGAGATAGAGTAAACCTGGGCCCCTAATATGGGTAACCAAAAAATTCAGAACACGTCCTCCAGGGTGATAGTCATCTCACCCGTCGGAAGGTGGAACGTTTTGGTCACAGAGTCCCATCTATCGATGAGCATGACCATCAAGCTGGGCTACTAAATAGCATTTCGGTAGTGCCAAATACCACTCAATCCTAATGCGTCCACATGTTACAGCTCCAAGGTGGTCGCTAAGCTATGCAATATCACCAGTAGCAGCAGAACCCTATCCCGCATGTGTAACTGCGATCTCCCCTGCATTTGATCCAAATCTCAACATTAATCTACATTTACCATGCCCATATTCACCAATTATCATTACCCTCCACCTTATTTTTACTTCACCCATCTCAACTACCTAGCCCACATCCCTCTTGGACCCTTGTGCCTCAAATCCTGCCCAGTTTCGGTTCATCCTAACCAACTTTGGTCACCGTTAAACTGGCTCCAGTTCCTCTTTACCAACCACAGTTACCATGTAACTGGTATCGATCACCTATTTGGTGACCGATCTCGGTTCTACCCAACTGACGTCGGCCAAGCTTGACCAACGCCAGTCACTGTCGCACAAAAATCTGTGACTTCCTAAACCCCCCTTTTCTGAAAACCCTCCAACCTATCCCTTTTACCCCACCTACAATGACCTAAACTACCCCTGGACCTCTACCCACCCCACCTATACACTTTATTACCCTCCCCCCTATTTTTTTCCTATTATTCCCCCCCATACCCACATTTCACTTTTTCCCACCCACAACATACAACAACCCACAAAACCCTACAAATAACAATAACCATAACCTACTCTATCTAATTAACACTATAGAGTTAGGTGCTTACCTTGTCGTGCTGCTATCATCTCGGTGGCACATCTAGCCACTGTGTTAGTGGTCTGCCCGATCCCTCTCTAGCCTCTGGCATCCCCGAATATCTACTCGCAACCTCCGACCAATCAACTCTCTTGCCTTGATCCCGTGGACCTGCTACTCACTAACCCAACCACCATTAAATCACACTACCAGCTCGTTTTCCCATTTCCTCTAGACACTTTTCTCTCTTTTTTGTTGTTTCTTCACTTCACAAATCACAAATGAATAATAAAAATGTGGCTTTTTTGTTTTTATACAAAATCAGACCTAACCGACATCGGTCCCCCTTGACCAGCATCGGTCTCGTGCCCTACATCACTATCGTTAGTTTTCCTAGACTGATGTCAGTTATCCATGACCACCATCAGTCACCCTCACCTACCCATTTCCTTTTCTCTGCTATTTTACCCCCCCCCCCTTTACCTTGCTTCTTTACCCCATCCAACCTTTACCCAACCCATTACCTTACCTTTTCTGATCTCATCATTTCCTACCTCCATTGTTCCTCCTTTGGGGACTTGTTATTTTACCCCTAACTTGGCCTTACCCATGCCGCGACCTAGATATTTGGACCTGGACCATCACTAGTGACCTTTGACCTCATGTGTTTGTTATACCCTGTGGCACTGTTACTTGTGTTTATTGACCTAATGACCTTACCTAGCCTATTGACATGACCATTTATCCTAACCCTACCTTTGGTGTTTGGTTTGAAAATCTGTCGAATGGACAGATCTATGGATAGATGAGCCAACAGTGTGCAGGGCATAGCCCCTCTTTGAGTCAGCAAAGTGAAACTGGTTTATTGCTATTCTACCAGCAGGAATCTTGTGCAAGTCTCACAATATTCTACCTTCAGGGGTTGGGATCTCATCCCAGTAGAGTAGTTCCGATGAAGAACAGAAAGGAATGAAGGAAGGAAAGGGAAGATGGATCTGAAGGGAGAAAAGAAATGAATTCCAAAGTAGAAAGGTCAGAGGGTCTATGTTTTGGGCTGGTAGTAAACAGAGCCGAACCTACTTGCATAGACAAACAAAGCAATACTGATGAATAAATGACAATAAAGTAGAAGTAGATTCAACAGAACAAACATATAGATCTAACATAAGAAAGCTCTGATGTATAACACACATATTCAGCACAAAGTCTAAATATTGTATTAATATTTCCTTCTGTTACAAAAAGCTCAAAGCCTTTTCTTCTTACTTCTATTTTTCATCTGAAAAAGTATCCACCCTGAATACAACAAGTATTCCAGTATATATAGAAGGAGAGAAGAAAAGAAGACAAAAGCAAACCAACCACTTAATTACAAAAATATCTTACAAGAGATTCCAAAGTCATTTGTTGACTTTTGACAACTTTGTGGATGACATCATCCCATGGTGCAACATGGATGATGTCATCATTTGTGTCAACACACTTTAGATAATTACAAGGAGAAAGTCAGGAAGAAGGAAACTATTCATCATCGTCCCGCGGCTGAAAGGGGGTATCCTGCTTTTGCTGCTGCTCAGGTGACGAGATGTGGAACTGGGCACGGTATTCCATGAACTTGCTGATCATGGGTTGAAGTTGATCCTGGGAAGGATCCTTGTGTCGATCACTGATAGCTTCGCAAGTCTCCCGCTCGTCTGTGAGCTTTTCTGGGAGTTTGGAATAATCATTTTCTACCTCTATCAGGTACCCAATGAAGTCACGACAAGCCAGCAGGTTGTTGATGGATTCGGCGTCGAAAGTGACCTCTGGTCCTAGCCCCTGTGAAAATGATCTCCTTGAAGATCCGAATAGTTTCATCCACCTTTCTTAAGGTGAAAGAAGGAGTGAGCAAACCTGGAGACATTCTCAAGACAATTTGCTCCATCTGATGCATTGCATCCAGGGCTTCCTCCTTTATCTTTTCGATCTTCTCCAGGACAAACTCCAGCTGATCAACCTGATAATCCAGAGTAGAAAGGATTTTGTTGAGGGCTCTGGGGTGTCCAAAGACGCCGAACTTGACCAGATCTTCGACTGAACAGTCGAGCATTTTCTGAAAGGTCTCATGCTGCATCTTGGCATGGTCCAGCTCTTCGGAGATGGGTCCTGCTATCACCTGGAGCTCTTTGTTCGTCCGATTGATATTCTGATATAATCTGGTGAACTTGGCGATCACTCCCTCACTTTCTTTGAGGATTTGGTTCCTCCAGGTGGAAACTGCCATGCCCTGCTCGCCGATTTTGGCATATTCATTAATCTTATCCTGGCTCAAAGGCTCAGGAGTTTCGGCGGCAGTTGTAGGAGGCGCACTGCCCATTTTCTGCAAGGCGTGGAGAAGATGTTTATTTTGCTCCTTTAACAGCCTTTTCTCTTCCTTTGCTTCCTGGAGCTTCTTGCAAAGGGCGTCAACTGCAGATAGGGCCTCTCCTTGAAGGCTTTCTGAAGATGTCCCCATTGTGACTTGGGTCACTGTGTAATCTGTCGAAGACAGATCCTTTTTATCCTTTAAAGGGTTGGGGTATGCTATCTCCATTACTCTCTCTCCTGACGCACTCTGAGAGAAGTGGGTTAAAGGCTTTTGCTTCTTGGTCCCCTTTGATGGGATGATGGAGAAGTCCATCGGTGCGATGGGAACTTTCCTCTTTTGTTGGCTCAGGTGCTGAGAGATCCATGCTGGACTTATGGGAGAGGGACCGGAAATAGAAAAGGGAGCAGCTGCAGTAGTAGAAGGAAAATGCGTGGAGACACTTGGAGGCGGCATTGAGAGGGAGGCCGAGGAAGTGCTCACGGGAGGAAGAGATACTGCAGGGGAGGTAGACATGGGAAAGGAAGGGAGCTGAGAGATGAGGGAAGAAATGGTGGGGGACAGCTCCGCGAGAGAAGAGAAGATGGACGATGAGGAAGGGGGAACAACAGAAGATGGGGGAGAGGACACGACCAAAGGAATGGTCGCTTGGGTCACTCGAGGAGGGGAAGGAGGAGAGGGAGAAGAGATAGAAGGGACTTCAATAGTTGCAGTAGTGGCAACATCCTGAGTGGATGTGCCTATCGGAACATCTTCCGCTGCTTCTTTTTCCAGGTTTTCTGGGATTACAACCCGTTCTTGTGAAGTGGAAGGAGGACTTTCAGGAGCTTCCTCTTGGGTGGAGCTTGACTCACCCTCTTTGTCTTTCCCTTTGCTCTTTGGTAGCTGTTTTGGCCTGGAAGGTGCGTTGCCCAATGGAGAAGTGGTGAAATCAACTCCGAGGTAGATGAGACCATTCATCCTGCACCAGTGCTCTGTTCTTCGCAGAGTTTCTTTGACCCTTTCTTCTATTGTCTGAGGCGCTTTGGTTCTGTCAATTACAGCGAAAGGCCAGTCGTCCCCACCTGTGTCAAGATATACTTGATCAACTTCTTGATCAGCAGTTTGATAACCTTTTGGGATGATGGCTACGCCGTACTGGATGATTTCAGCCAAGGCCAAGTGGGAATGGTCTTTCCTTCTGAGCTCGACCTCATGATATAGGTCGATATAAATATCCTCGATCTGTGGAATGTGGATCGGATCGAGTTTGGCTCTGGGCAGGCAATTCCTTGGGTCGAAAGTGGGCCTTGCCGGGAAGTTGTGCTTTAGATTTAGCAGCTCCAGTTCTGCAAACATATCCCATGCTTTGTGGTGAGAGAGACAAGTGTACCTGCCCACTGTGAGGGGGAAAGGAGTTCCACCCTTCTTTCTCTTTAGGCACTTCTCGTGGTAGGTTATAAGCTGTCTTGACAGCTCCAACAGGATCAACTTGGGGCCGGCATATCTTGGCAATTTGGTTGGTTCCCCCAAGAAGTTGGCTGCCCTCAGATAAGTGAAGGTGGGGAATTGTGTGAACAAGGCCCCCCATTTCTCTGTTGCTGCAACAATGCTCTTGGTCGTACGACCGTGAGTCATGTTTGGCCTCAAAAGGCAGACGATGCCGTAGAAGAAGGCATCGTTAATCTTTGTAAACTGGGGGATACTATTTTCCAGCTTCAGTTCTGGATAGTATTCATATATTTTTACTTGGGGCCAAACCCCGCACCGCATCAACGCTGGGTAATCTCTTTCCGAGGCCGCAGCATAAACTACGTAGGAGTTCATATAGAACCTCACCGTTGTGGTAAGTTGTTGGAGCTGCTCAGATATAGTGCTGCTTATGATCTCCGCCCACTCGAAGCGTTGATCTGGCACATTTTTGTTCATTGTCTCCAAGTATCTCAGCATCCATTTGTGAAAGTAGTGGGCATCAGGAAGCCCAAATACTCTGCTTAGGAACGTGATTGTATCACTGAGTTCCTCTGAGAAATCGCTGCGATGAATGACTTGTGGCCATCTGGTCACCACCTTCTTGTTCTTCAGGTATACCTCATTCATCAACTGCATACACTGATCCTCATTATCTTCCCAAGCCTTGGTGCAATCTTCCTGGCTTACGGCCACAAAGTGCCGGTGGTGAGGAATGCCGAGCATTATTTCGAAGTGTCGGGTAGTGAGGTTGATCACGACCTCGCCCTTCTCATTCTGGACACACCTTGTGTCTTTGTTGTAGCAGCGGGCTACTACCATCATGAACTCATTGTTCACAGCACTAACTGGGATCCCTCCAGCAAAATGCAGGCCACTGCCTACCAGTTTGTCCATCCAGGGACTTCCTGTGACCCTCCAGGTTCTGGCCCAGAAATCCTCCATATCAATGTGACCAAGTTCTGAGTCTCTTATATCCAGGTCACACTCTGCCTGGGATTCGGGCATCCTGACCCTCTGATATTTGTACTTCATTTCTTCCTCTGTGAGCTTGGCTTTGCCCTTAGACTTGGTAGGTCTCTTGCTTGATGTTGACATATGTAGTTCTGAACTCAGTTGCTGATCTGCAAGAAGAAGAAGTGAAACCCAACGCAGGAAAGTCATATTAGCTGTTTGATCTTCCATTAAAGCATTGACAGAAGGAAGAGTTAGCAATTTTAAGGCCTCAGGGCGCAGGGCGCATGAACACTGCAGGTTGCAGGGTTAAATAGTATGGCACACAGAAAAGGGGTGCTGCAAGGGACAAATCAGCGCCAAAGGGCGCAGGGCGCATGGACACTGCAGATGACATTTTTTGTTGTTGCAAGCGGAAGTGCGCCTGCGCCATATATATGCATTTTATAACGGGCGCTGATATTTTTCATGTTACACGGGTACAGGATGCGCCAAAGGGCGCAGGTTTAATGCGTGTAACATCATTTTTTCATGCGCCACAGGGGAACTTGGCACGGCGCATGGAAGGTCTGCATGACATGATGTTGCTGTAATAAGGGATGCGCCTGCGCCGTTAACAGTTTTGTACTTGGCGCAAGTAAGGTTGGTGTTGCATGGATGCAAGGTGTGCCAATGGTGTAAGTTTTTGCAATGTTACACATGAGTTTGGTGCGCCAAGAGGGCGCAGGGTTAGCGGGTGTAACAAGCAAGGAAAGTGCACTTTGAGGGCGCAACTTGTTTTTTATGCAGCAGGCATGGTGGATGCGCCGTTGGCGCGACTGTACTTCATGTTGCAAAGGTGGCGACTGCGCCAAAGAGGAAAAAAGTAGTCTATCAATTTTTAAGTCTTGTTCTTCCTCTGGAGGGGTTACATGTGTTTAAGCCTCTTCTGCAGGGTTCCTTGGATGATGAACGGGCTAAAACAAAGAGATCCAAGTGATTTTTTCCAAGACAGAGTCCTCTTTACCAGCAGATCTGGAAAGAGGGAGAAGTGCATGGGGGAGGACAGCAAAAATAGCAAAGGGAGGTTCCATGGTTTCACAGATCTATTTAATCCAACCCCACAAACAAACAGCCAATAACCAAAACACAAAACACAAGAGCAATAAGGACCACTTACCAGGAATATATATAATGTGAGAGGTGAAACTGGGTCCACGACGTGATACGAGAATGACAGGCGTGCTGACAGGTGCAGAGGAAAAAGAATAATCACGTGTTTTCTGACTGGTGAAAGTGACAGGGCAGATGCGCCTATATATAGGCAAAGTTGTAATAAATGCGCCAACCACTTTTTGAAGTGGCGCATTGAAATGCCTGTCGACACTGGAAAGCTTGCGCCCTTTGGCGCATCAAAACACATGTTAACACGAAGTTATGTGCGCCCTTGGCGCACCAAAAGTGCTGTCAACATGGAAATACGTGCGCCCTTTGGCGCACCAAAATGTGGCGCAACAAAAATATTGTTGACACAAAGGCGCATGCGCCTTGGCGCATGCAAGAAAGGCGCAACATGGTGAGGCACACCAAAATGTGTGTCGACACTTCAAACCGTGTGCCAAAGGAATTAAAGGGGGCGCATGCTTACCCTATGTTGCATAGACATTAGGTGCGCCCAACCAAAAAAGACCAAAAATGGCTAAGTTCGGAAAACCAGATTTCCCTGGGAAAGGGTTTTGCAACGTTCCGAACACAGAGGGGTCCCTGACAAGGGACCAGAACAAAATTTGGGTATGGTTACCCGTAAAATTACCCTTGCCAATTTTACGGGATAACAGCTGGCTCTTTCTGGGGACTATCTCTGAATGGAAATCAGGGGTAGAGAATCCCAGATCTACATGTGCCTATCCATTGGGTAACAGAGTCAAAAACAAGGGCGACCGAAAAGGGAAACACACAACCAACAAAAGCAAACACACGACAAAAAACAAACACACAACTGAAGCAAACTGTACAAAGAAGAGAGCAAGCTCTACTTCCTGAAGATTTTCAGATGCTTGCCCGCTATAGGGAAGCGGGAGTCCAGTTCCATCTGGATACGAGAGATAGAAAGTATTCTCTCCATTGAGCTGCTTGATCTTGAAAGGCCCTCTCCACAGGGAATCAAATTTTCCGTGCATGCCCTTTGGCTCTCTTCGTTTGTCCCACAAAAGGATGAGGTCTCCCACCTGGAAATTTCTTTTCTTAGCTTTTTTATCGAACAATCTTTTTACCTGATTCTGATGTTCGGTGATCCTGTCGACCACTCTTACTCTCTTTTCTTCAAGCTCTGCTAGATACATGATCCTCTTTTCAAGAGAATTTTGGAAAGTCTCATCTTCGATTGCTCGTGCCAAGCGCAGAGCAGGGAGTTCCGCAGAAATGGGAAGCTCAGCATCGGTGCCATATAACACTTGAAAAGGTGACATGCCGAGAGACCTCTTGGGAGTGATGCGGTCTACCCACAAAGCGTCGTATAATGACTTGTGCCACATTCGTTGATTCTCATCCACTAGCTTTCGTATGATGGTTACTAAGTTTTTATTACTGGATTCTGCCTGACCATTTCCCTGAGGGTAATAATCTGAGGCGTGAGCCAAAGTTATTCCGTATTCATAGCAAAAACTAATAACTTCCCGTGAAGAGAAGTTGGAAGCATTATCAGCAACAATCTTGTTCAGAACGCCAAACCTGACAATAATATTCTCTTTGATGAAATTGCAAACGACCTCGGAAGTGGCGTGTTTAACAGGTATGGCTTCTACCCACTTGGTGAAGTAATCTATTGCTGTTAGGACATAACTATGTCTGGCACTTGATTGGGGATTGAGTGCACCAATAAAATCAATTCCCCACTGCTTGAATGGTTCGTCGACAATGACCGGCCTGAGGGGAAAAGCAGCCAATTTGGGCTTGCCGACAAACTGCTGGCAAGGCTCACACTTTGCTACCCAGGTAGCTGTATCTTGGAAAAGCGTCGGCCAATAATACCTGGCCCGGATGATCTTGTGTGCCATCACGGAAGAGGAGAAATGGCCTCCACAGGCTGAATCATGAAAACTCTCAAGTAACTTCACTTGTTGTGGCTTGTCAACACATCGCAAGAAGATGCCATCTATTCCGCGTTTGTATAAACCGTCATCCCAGATGATATATCTGGCTGCTCTGAGCTTTATAGCGCGCTTCTCCTTTGTAGTCAGATGGGATGGGCATTCACCATAGGTGAGAAAGAAAGCAATATCGGAATACCACTCGTCGCTGGTTGCGACAAATAGGACCATCAGTGGTGAATCAGTTTTCTCCAGCTGGCTTTGTGCTCCATTGGTGCAATCATCCTTTTCCTCAGGGTCTTCTGAATCTTTGTTTTCAGCCATAAGCTGACATAGGCCCTTGCCTCTTACCAGCTTGGTTGGTTTTATATCTAGATCATACTCCTGGACTTTTGCAATCCAATTCCCCCGCAAGCTTCCTAACTCCTGTTGAGTTAAAATTGACTTGACTACCATGTCAGGGACCAGCACCACTGTATGAGAGTTTAAAATGTAATACCTGAAGTTCTTGACTGCTTTGACAATGGCGAAGGCATGCTTTTCCAACTGAGACATTTTTAATTCGTGAGGCTTGAGGGGAGAGCTCATGAACGCAATTGGGGATTCAACATCCTCAGAATTCTTTTGCATCAAGATGGCAGATACAGTATGCTCAGATGCATAGCTATACATGATAAAATCCTTGGAGAAATCGGGACATACCAGGACTGGCGCGTGAGCGACGGAGGCTTTTATTTCCTCAAATGACTTCTTCCCTTCTTCGCTCCATCAGAAAGTTGGTGACCCTTTCATCATGTCTAATATATGACGAGTCTTTTCAGCAAAGTCGGGAACAAAGCGCCTGAGAAAATTCACTTTTCTGAAGAAAGAGTGAACGCCGGTCTTGCTTGTAGGTAAAGTAAGGCTCTGAATAGCCTTAACTCTTTCGGTATCTATCTTTGTCCCTTCTTTGCTAACAACATGTCCCAGCAATTTTCCTTCTGTGACTCCGAAAACAGACTTTTTCAGATTCAGGGAGATCCCGTGCTCTCGGCATCTAATCAATACTTGCTCCAAATGATCACAATGATCATTTCACTATTTGGAGAACACAGTTAAGTCATCTAAGTAGACTACGATGACCTTCCCCATCATACCTTTGAACGCGAAGTCCATGGCTCGCTGGAAAGTGGCACCAGCATTGGTCAGGCCAAAAGGCATCCTGCTGTAAGAAAACGTACCCCAAGGAGTAGTGAATGTTGTTTTAAATTGGTCTTCAGGTGAGACTTCAATCTGATTGTAGCCTGAAAAACCATCAAGCATGGACAACATTTCTGATCCAGTTACTGCTTGCAGAACCTGATCCATTATGGGAAGCGGGTAGTTGTCCTTCAGGGATGCCTGATTCAGGTTGCGAAAATCTACACATATGCGTATCTCGCCATTCTTCTTGCGCACTGGCACAATGTTTGCCACCCAAGTACTGTGATGGATAGGAAAAATAATCCGTGCGTCCAGCATTTTCTGAATTTCAGCCTGGATAGTACCTGAGATCTTAGGGTTATAATGTCTCTGCTTCTGGCGAAAAGGTTTGACGTCTTCTTTCAATGGGATATCATGTTGGACGTCCTTCGGCTTGAAAGACTTTAGATCGGCATAGGACCATGCCAATACATCCATGTATTTCTTCAGCAGTTTGACAAACTTCTGCTTCTCTTCAGGTGTGCAACATTTTCCAATGTTCACAAACTGCGGATGTTCTACCGAACCTAAATTGACCGGTTCGGTTTCTGGGGAGGAATTAGGATCATCTCACCTTTTCTTTTTAACAAAGTGATCATGCCTATCAAACAACCGCTCTAGGGAGACCAGGCCTTTTGGGATTTTATTTCCTTTGAGCTGACATATGCCGTCTCCTCCTTTTGATTCTTCATTTTGATCGGTAACTGATTCGCGGCATGCAGAAGTGGATCCTTCAAAATGAAGTTCACTAAAATTTTCTGCCTTTTCTAGAAAGGAAATGAGTTGATTGTCATTGTTGAATACTTGCCAATGCTGAGAATTATCTGGCACGCTTGGGTGGAAAACCACCTCAATGGTATATTTGTCTGTTTTCAAACCTGGGTGAGGGAGCATGAGGGATGCTGAAACGGCCAATGAATCGGCCATGTCATTCTGAGCTCTTGGGATGGCTTTTATTGAAAAAGCATCAAACTCCTCGATGTTGTCCCACACCGCGTTGCGGTAATGTCTGAGCCTTTCATTCTTCACTTGGTATATCCTCTTAACTTGATTTACGACCAGCTCTGCATCACCTTGTACCTTAAGATTCTTGATCCCTCTTTCCTTCGCGACTTGCATGCCAAGTAGCAGGGATTCATACTCAGCAGTATTATTCGTGTTGAAAAACTGCAACTTGAAAGAGAGAGGAATAATCTCTTCTTCGGGAGATATAAGCACGGCACCAGCGCCACACCCACTAGTTACGCAGCTGCCATCAAACTGCAAAGTCCAGATCTTGTTAAGATCTCCTTCTTGGACGAGGACATCCATATTGTCAGACTCGGTAGACAAGAAATAGTTTCCCATCCCTGATGATTCGAAGAGAATTTGGGCTTTGGGGTCATCGGAGTTAGTAACCAGGTACTTCTTTTGTGATTCAGGCTCCAATGTTTGCATTACACCTTTGACAGGGATTCTAGCCTTAGACCAGTCCATATGAATCTCCCCACCAACTTCACTGCAAAAACTCCTTCCTAGTAGAATTCCGTAGGCTGCTGGAATATCGGCAACAAGGACGGTCATCTTTACTCTTTTCTCTGGGAATGCTGCAAATGCAAACTGTGCGTCTTTGATTTGACCAATCAATGGAACCTGCTTGGTTTCCAAGGAATAACATCTGCCAAAAGGCTTGGTAAGGGTGAGGCCCAGAGCATGGGTGACTTTTGCCGGCATGACATTATCGGAAGCTCCAGAATCAATTATGCAGTTGCTTAGTTTGTGGCCATTGATTAGGAGGGAGAGGTAGAAAGGTTCTATCTTGCCTGATGCAGAAGTCGAGGCAACATTTATGCGGGATGAAGGAGGGGTGGAAAGGATTCCTTTTGGGGAAACCTGATTAGTTATGACAGCCTGACTTTGGATGTATTCAGTCAACCTTACAAGCTGTTCGGGGTTTGACTGAAGGTACTCGGCTTCAGACATTTGAATCTTGGTCTTTTTAGCGTGGTCAATTATGTCAAATGCGGCCAAGGGTTGCGTTGATGGAGGAATGAATCCTTCATTTCGCAATGGTAGGGTAAAGTTACTGGTCTTCATAGGAATATGAAGAAGGCTGATTTGGAGGAGAGATAGGAGGAAAATATTTCTTCGTAAAAGACTTAACAGGGGGTTGAGCAGGAAGAGGATTACCTCTTTTAGCAATAGTTGGGGGCGTGGATGATGCAGCCTTCTCTTTCTACACATTGGCAGCGACCTCTGCTTCTTTTCCTTGCGAATGGGTAAAAACAACATATGATTGTCCGCTTGCATATCCTTGGGTACCCTCTTCTTCGTCAGATTCTTCCTCATCAAATTCCATATACCCGATAGTAGAGTCACCAGTCGGTTCACCGACATCTTGATCATCTTCACCTTGAGATGAAGGTTCTTCATAATTTTGCTCTTCTTCTTCGATTTCGGCTAAAGCGTTGACCGGAGGAGCCTCAAGCGCCAACCGCGGAGCAGTTGCAAGCAAGCGCGGCCTTTGTGGAACATTGTTGGAAATGAAATTCCTCATGGGATATCCCAGTATGAGGAACGGGGGAAGCTTGGGCTAACTGCTTCTTTAATGCGAGCAAGTCATTCGCCATCTTTTGAAATGCCGGATCAGACGAAGTAGTGGGAGAAGGGCCCGAAGATTTAAGCTTGGATGATTCCCTTTTTAATTCACTAGATATTAGCAAGTTATCTACCTAGGCGAGAATCAAGGTAGCTACTTGTTCTTGCAAGAGTAAGAAACTTACTTTCGAGCTCATAGCGTTTACGAAGAAACACTTCTGATTTTCTGGTGTTGGAAGCATGGCAACAGGCACACGGTTGATTAATGCATTGAACCTGGTGATAAAATCGTGCATGGTCTCATTGGCCTCCTTCTTTAGGTGAGTGATCTATGATAACAATGCAAATGCATCTTCCGAAGGCTTGTACCTGTCTTCAAAAGCATCCCGCAAGGTGGCCCAACTGGTAATAGATCCGGCCGGCAAATGCTGAAACCATTCTGCTGCGGGCCCTTGTAAAGTTTCCAAAAAAAGGTGAACTGACACATCTTCATGGGTCACATCTAGGATACTGCATGACATGATGAATGCAGATATGTGTGAATCCGTGCTTTGGTTTCCACTCCCATCAAATTTGGGAAAATTCTTTCGGTTTCCATGTGGGAGCGCGTGAACAGGATGTGGCAAAGCCAGGGGACCCATAGCATTTCCCCATGGTACTGCCATCTGGACGGGTGGAAAAAGAACACGGGCTGGAAGTACAGTTCCACTAAGCAGTAAGGCACTACAAAGGGATGTGGAGGCTCCTTGTGAGAGATGCTTCCTTCGTGGAGGTGAGACACTCCTGGATGACCGTTCAGCTGAACTTAGTGACGAGAAGCGAGATGGTGTTATACTGAAGTTGTGCCTTTGAAGCAGGTCGAAGGTAAGATCGACTTCTCCATGAGCTCTCCTGCTACGAGTAAATGGTTCACCCGCCAGTGTACCTTCCAGATCTGCAATATTGTGGAGTAGATTTAAAAACTCTTTTTGGTTGTACTTGCTGATTTTCTGATTTTTCTGACAAAAACCAGCAGCATGTACTTTTCTAAATATTTAAATTTTATCCCTCTTTTGAAAACCGATTACGGTTTAATGACAAAGAACAACGAGGATAAAACGATGGTAGAGCTTAGTAAGCTGATTTTTGAATCTAGAGTTGACTTTTCAAAGAGTTTGAAAATTTTGGTAAACTGTCGGAAACTCAGATCTACGGAAAAATACAGATTTTTATAAAAACTCAGTGAACTAAAGATCTCCAACTAGGCCAGATCTATGGATCTCAGAAGAAAATTTTCAATTTTGGAGTATTTTGCAAAAAATTTGGATTTTAAGCAAAAGTTCAGATTTGCAAATAGGTAATGATTTTTCTGATTTTTACTGATTTTCTATCATACCACTATCATAGATCTGATAGATCTGTTCGATCCCCAGCGGAGTCGCCAAAAACTGTTGGTTTGAAAATATGTCGAATGGACAGATCTATGGATAAACGAGCCAACAGTGTGCAGGGCATAGCCCCTCTTTGAGTCAGCAAAGCGAAACTGGTTTATTGCTATTCTACCAAGTAGGAATCTTGTGCAAGTCTCACAATATTCTACCTTCAGGGGTTGGGATCTCATCCCAGTAGAGTAGTTCCGACGAATAACAGAAAGGAATGAAGGAAGGAAAGGAAAGAAGATGGATCTGAAGGGAGAAAAGAAATGAATTCCAAAGTAGAAAGGTCAGAGGGTCTATGTTTTGGGCTGGTAGTAAATAGAGCCAAACCTACTTGCATAGACAAACAAAGCGATACTGATGAATAAATGACAAAAAAGTAGAAGTAGATTCAACAGAATAAACATACAGATCTAACATAAGAAAGATCTGATGTATAACACAGATATTCAGCACAAAGTCTAAATATTGTATTAATATTTTCTTCTGTTACAAAAAGCTCAAAGTCTTTTCTTCTTACTTCTATTTTTCATCTGAAAAGTATCCACCCCTTGTATATATAGAAGGAGAGAAGAAAAGAAGACAAAAGCAAACCAACCACTTAATTACAAAAATATCTTACAAGAGATTCCAAAGTCATTTGTTGACTTTTGACAACTTTGTGGATGACATCATCCCATGGTGTAACATGGATGATGTCATCATTTGTGTCAACACACTTGAGATAATTACAAGGAGAAAGTCGAGAGAAGGAAACTATTCATCGTCGTCCCGCGGCTGAAAGGGGGTATCCTGCTTTTGCTGCTGCTCAGGTGACGAGATGTGGAACTGGGCACGGTATTCCATGAACTTGCTGATCATGGGTTGAAGTTGATCCTGGGAAGGATCCTTGTGTCGATCACTGATAGCTTCGCAAGTCTCCCACTCATCTGTGAGCTTTTCTGGGAGTTTGGAATAATCATTTTCTGCCTCTATTAGGTACCCAATGAAGTCACGACAAGCCAGCAGGTTGTTGATGGATTCGGCGTCGAAAGTGACCTCTGGTCCCAGCCCCTGCGAAACGATCTCCTTGAAGATCCGAATAGTTTCATCCACCTTTCTTAAGGTGAAAGAAGGAGTGAGCAAACCTGGAGACATTCTCAAGACAATTTGCTCCATCTGATGCATTGCATCTAGGGCTTCCTCCTTGATTTTGTCGATCTTCTCCAGGACAAACTCCAGCTGATCAACCTGATAATCCAGAGTAGAAAGGATTTTGTTGAGGGCTCTGGGGTGTCCAAAGATGCCGAACTTGACCAGATCTTTGACTGAACAGTCGAGCATTTTCTGAAAGGTCTCATGCTGCATCTTGGCATGGTCCAGCTCTTCGGAGATGGGTCCTGCTATCGCCTGGAGCTCTCTGTTTGTCTGATTGATATTCTGATATAATCCGGTGAACTTGGCGATCACTCCCTCACTTTCTTTGAGGATTTGGTTCCTCCAGGTGGAAACTGCCATGCCCTGCTCACCGATTTTGGCATATTCATTAATCTTATCCTGGCTCAAAGGCTCAGGAGTTTCGGTGGTAGTTGTAGGAGGCGCACTGCCCATTTTCTGCAAGGCGTGGAGAAGATGTTTATTTTGCTCCTTTAACAGCCTTTTCTCTTCCTTTGCTTCCTAGAGCTTCTTGCAAAGGGTGTCAACTGCAGATAGGGCCTCTCCTTGAAGGCTTTCTGAAGATGTCCCCATTGTGACTTGAGTCACTTTGTAATCTGTCGAAGACAGATCCTTTTTATCCTTTAAAGGGTTGGGGTATGCTATCTCCATTACTCTCTCTCCTGACGCACTCTGAGAGAAGCGGGTTAAAGGCTTTTGCTTCTTGGTCCCCTTTGATGGGATGATGGAAAAGTCCATCGGTGTGATGGGAACTTTCCTCTTTTGTTGGCTCAGGTGCTGAGAGATCCATGCTGGACTTATGGGAGAGGGACCAGAAATAGTAAAGGGAGCAGCTACAGTAGTAGAAGGAAAATGCGTGGAGACACTTGGAGGCAGCATTGAGAGGGAGGCCGAGGAAGTGCTCACGGGAGGAAGAGATACTACAGGGGAGGTAGACATGGGAAAGGAAGGGAGCTGAGAGATGAGGGAAGAAATGGTGGGGGACAGCTCCGCGAGAGAAGAGAAGATGGACGATGAGGAAGGGGGAATAGCAGAAGATGGGGGAGAGGACACGACCAAAGGAATGGTCACTTGGGTCACTCGAGGAGGGGAAGGAGGAGAGGGAGAAGAGATAGAAGGGACCTCAATAGTTGTAGTAGTGGCAACATCCTGAGTGGATGTGCCTATCGGAACATCTTCCGCTACTTCTTTTTCCAGGTTTTCTGGGATTACAACCCGTTCTTGTGAAGCGGAAGGAGGACTTTCAGGAGCTTCCTCTTGGGTGGAGCTTGACTCACCCTCTTTGTCTTTCCCTTTTCTCTTTGGCAGTTGTTTTGGTCTGGAAGGTGCGTTGCCCAACGAAGAAGTGGTGAAATCAACTCTGAGGTAGATGAGACCATTCATTCTGCACCAGTGCTCTGTTCTTCACAGAGTTTCTTTGACCCTTTCTTCTATTGTCTGAGGCGCTTTGGTTCTATCAATTACAACAAAAGGCCAGTCGTCCCCACCTGTGTCAAGATATACCTGATCAACTTCTTGATCAACAGTTTGATAACCTTTTGGGATGATGGCTACGCCGTACTAGATGATTTCAGCCAAGGCCAAGTGGGAATGGTCTTTCCTTCTGAGCTCGACCTCATGATATAGGTCGATATAAATATCCTCGATCTGTGGAATGTGGATCGGATCGAGTTTGGCCCTGGGTAGACAATTCCTTGGGTCAAAAGTGGGCCTTGCCAGGAAGTTGTGCTTTAGATTTAGTAGCTCCAGCTCTGCAAACATATCCCATGCTTTATGGTGAGAGAGACAAGTGTACCTGCCCACTGTGAGGGGGAAAGGAGTTCCACCCTTCTTTCTCTTCAGGCACTTCTCGTGGTAGGTTATAAGCTGTCTTGACAGCTCCAACAGGATCAACTTGGGGCCGGCATATCTTGGCAATTTGGTTGGTTCCCCCAAGAAGTTGGCTGCCCTTAGATAGGTAAAGGTGGGGAATTGTGTGAACAAGGCCCCCCATTTCTCTGTGGCTGCGGCAATGCTCTTGGTCGTATGACCGTGAGTCATGTTTGGCCTCAAAAGGTAGATGATGTCGTAGAAGAAGGCATCGTTAATCTTTGTGAACTAGGGAATACTATTTTCCAGCTTGATTTGTGGATAGTATTCATATATTTTGACTTGGGGCCAAACCCCACACCACATTAAAGCTGGATAATCCCTTTCTGAGGCCGCAGCATAAACTACGTAGGAATTCATATAGAACCTCCCCATTGTGGTAAGTTGTTGGAGCTGCTCAGATATGGTGTTGCTTATGATCTCCTCCCACTCGAAGCGTTGATCTGGCACATTTTTGTTCATTGTCTCCAAGTATCTCAACATCCATTTGTGAAAGTAGTGGGCATCAGGAAGCCCAAATACTCTGCTTAGGAACGTGATTATATCACTGAGTTCCTCTGAGGAATCACTGTGATGAATGACTTGTGGCCATCTGGTCACCACCTTCTTGTTCTTCAGGTATACCTCATTCATCAACTGCATACACTGATCCTCATTATCTTCCCAAGCCTTGGTGCAATCTTCCTAGCTTATAGCCATAAAGTGCTGGTGGTGAGGAATGCCAAGCATTATTTCGAAGTGTCAGGCAGTGAGGTTGATCATGACCTCCCCTTCTCATTCTGGACACATCTTGTGTCTTTGTTGTAGCAGCGGGCTACTACCATCATGAACTCATTATTCACAGCACTAACTGGGATCCCTCTAGCAAAATGCAGTCCACTACCTACCAGTTTGTCCATCCATGGACTTCCTGTGACCCTCCAGGTTCTGGCCTAGAAATCCTCCATATCAATGTGACCAAGTTCTGAGTCTCTTATATCCAGGTCACACTCTGCCTGGGATTCGGGCATCCTGACCCTCTGATATTTATACTTCATTTCTTCCTCTGTGAGCTTGGCTTTGCCCTTAGACTTGGTAGGTCTCTTGCTTGATGTTGACATATGTAGTTCTGAACTCAATTGCTGATCTGCAAGAAGAAGAAGTGAAACCCAACACATGAAAGTCATATTAGCTGTTTGATCTTCCATTAAAGCGTTGACAGAAGGAAGAGTTAGCAATTTTAAGGCCTCATGGCGTAGGGCGCATGAATACTGTAGGTTGCAGGGTTAAATTGTATGACACATAGAAAAGAGGTGCTGCAAAGGAAAAATCAGTGCCAAAGGGCGCAGGGTATGGACACTGCAGATGACATTTTTTGTTGTTGCAAGTGGAAGTGCGCCTGCAACATATATGTGCATTTTATAACGGGCACTGATATTTTTCATGTTACACAGGTACAGGATGCACCAAAGGGCACAGGTTTAATGCGTGTAACATCATTTTTTCATGCGCCACAGGGGAACTTGGCGCGGTGCATGGAAGGTCTGCATGACATGATGTTGTTTGTAATAAGGGATGTGCCTGCGCCGTTAACAGTTTTGTACTTGGCGTAAGTAAGTTGGTGTTGCATGGATGCAAGGTACACCAATGGTGCAAGTTTTTGCAATGTTACACATAAGTTAGGTACGCCAAGAGGGTGCAGGGTTAGCAGGTGTAACAAGCAAGGAAAGTGCACTTTTGAGGGAACACTTGTTTTTTATGTAGCAAGCATGGTGGATGCGCCGTTGGCGCGATTGTATACTTCATGTTGCAAAGGTGGCGGACTGCGCCAAAAGAGGAAAAAAGTAGTCTATCAATTTTTAAGTCTTGTTCCTTCCTCTGGAGGGGTTACATGTGTTTAATTCTCTTCTGCAGGGTTCCTTGGATGATGAATGGGCTAAAACAAAGAGATCCAAGTGATTTTTTCCAAGACAAAGTCCTCTTTACCAGCAGATCTAGAAAGAGGGAGAAGTGCATGGGGGAGGACAGAAAAAAAACAACAAGGGAGGTTCATGGTTTCACAGATCTATTTAATCCAACCCCACAAACAAACAGCCAATAACCAAAACACAAAACACAAGAGCAATAAGGACCACTTACCAGGAATATATATAATGTGAGAGGTGAAACTATGTCCACGACGTGATATCGAGAATGACAGGCATGCTGACAGGTTCAGAGGGAAAAGAATAATCACGTGTTTTCTGATTGGTGAAAGTGACAGGGTGGATGCGCCTATATATAGGCAAAGTTGTAATAAATGCGCCAACCACTTTTTGAAGTGGCGCGCCAAAATGCTTGTCGACACTGGAAAGCTTGCGCCCTTTGGCACATCAAAACACATGTTAACACAAAGTTATGTGCACCTTTGGCGCACCAAAACATGACTATCAACATGGAAATATGTGTGCCCTTGGCGCACCAAAACACGGCGCGACAAAAATATTGTTGACACGAAGGTGCATGCGCCTTAGTGCATGCAAGAAAGGTGAGGTGCACCAAAATGTGTGTCGACACTTCAAACCGTGCGCCAAAGGATTTAAAGGGGGCGCATGCTTACCCTATGTTGCATAGACATTAGGTGCGCCCAACCAAAAAAGACCAAAAATGGCTAAGTTCGGAAAACCAGATTTCCCGGGAAAGGGTTTTGCAATGTTCCAAATGTAGAGGGGTCCTTGACGAGGGACCGGAACAAAATTTTGGTATGGTTACCCATAAAATTACCCTTGCCAATTTTACGGGATAACAGTTAGTTTAGTATTGCATATGTTTTGATGCTAGTTAGCATATTGTTCTTACTCATGATCAACTCCTTAAATAAATTTCATTTCAATTGTATTATGCATGTTTTTTTATTTATTGTTGAACCATACCTCTCCACACCCAACTACCCAACTACCAATAACTAAGTAGTGTTATATCCTCTATCTTGACAATGGGCCTTGGAAACCCTAGGTTGACCTAGTGTAGGGATTATTGCCCTCTAGATATACAACCATAACACTTGTATTATCCCCTTTAAATCTACCTAAAATATGTTGGTTCATGTGAGTTTCCTACTCATTTACTTAATACCCTTGTATAATGGATGGTTTAGGAGTGCATGTCATTGAGACACATTCTTGGCCCATCATACACATAGATCTCTTATCTTGATGCAATCTCCCTCCCAATATACCTTTTTTTTATCTCCACACCTAATCTATATATATTTATCAAGAAAAGGTACATGTTATTTTGAACATCCTAACCTTTCCTTCTTACTATCTAAACTTCATTCTTTAAGGAAGGAATATATTATCATTAGATTTGACTCCAAGTTACCCTCCTCCTTTTCCAAATGTTTTTTCAACATGCTAATTTGGATTTCCAACATGGGATTATTTCCTAAAAAAAATATCCAATTTCTTATCCCTATCTTGAATCACTTTTCACCTTACTTTAGTGAAGAATTACATTTTACAATAAAGTTTTCCTTTCAAATGGACTTATAAGATTTGACTACAAATTGGAGGGAAAAAAGCCAAACTTATATTAACTCCTACTGACTTCACAAGGCGTATTATGACTTGATAAACTTCCCAAGACCTTACTCAAACAAAACAAAGTTAGTTATAAGATTTTTACAAGTGTTTTTGATGCTCTTGCATCACCCATGCTAAAATATTTGGGGATTAATCACACTATAAAAAACCAGTGAATGAACTGGCGAAATCAATTTGAAAATTATACACCATCAACTACCTTTATATATTCCTATAAAATATTATGGTGACTAAGACATGGTGAGAGAGAACCTTTGGGAGATCCCCATGCATGAAATTAACTATAAAATCACATTTCACATGTGCACACCCTCCTTGCAAGAGAGGCATTTCTCCACCCATTTTTTCCAAGCCCTACCTATTGTTTCTTGCACTAGTGTGCTACCCCTTCTCTTTCAGAGACCAACATATTCACTACTAAGAGTCTGCATATTTTTCATGATCAAAATATATAGTGTTGGGAGTTCTTTTTGTTTTAGTGTTGTTTGCAGTGCAATATCTACGCACTATGTAGATTCATCATAGTAGGGGTGTAATGTTAAGAATTTTATCACATTCCCTTTGAAAATATACCTAGCTTATCATAATTGTGGCTTGGTTTTTTAATTTCATTATATTATAGCTATCTTTGGAGTTTAGCATGAACTACTTGATGACCTTTGGGAGTGGTCTCCAAAGTATGAACACGAAGGATCCATAATAGTGGAAGAGCATGTTTCAACCTTCAAAGATGTATTTCTTAGAAATGTTGTCATTCATGAGGATGTTTCTTTCAACCTATTTCCCTATTTTGTTTGTGAGACCACCTATCAATGGTATATTTATCTTCCACATGTATCAATCACATCTTGAGGTGCATTTGAGACTACCTTTCTTGATTGTTTTTCTATCCACATAGATACTAAAATCTCATATTTCTATTTTGCATCTTCTTGTAAAGGAGGACCTTAACCCACGGGTATTCTTAGCACCTATTTCTCTAAAATGTACAATATTTTGAGGGATCAATTTGTCCTTGTTGATCATGTTGGAATATAAATGAATATACACATGTTGTATCCCCTCTTTTCCATTTTTATCAAGTAGAATGTCATGGTCCTTTCTTCTCTATCTATAATTTTCCATAAGGTTCTCTTAGTGGAGCAATAATTTAATATCCAACATGTATTTTCACTTGTGTAACTAGGTATTTTCTATCTTATGTCAATGGATAACCCCAATTTTACACAAATTACACCTCTCAATCCAATTCCCAACCCTTTTTATCTAAGCTAAAAATAAGGTAGTGTTCCCATGCACCCCTAGACTACCCTATTCAATGCAATCATTACAAGAAGAGAAATCGAGTTCCAACTATTACACATGATACCAAACATTTCAATTTTAAAAAATAATCATATTATGAATTTAATATTATTTATGGTTTTTATTCTAATATTTCTTAGTCTTTTAATTTTGATTCGAATGTTGAAATTAATTGTCTAGAAGAAAAAGAGGAAGCACATGTAGAAGAAAGGTGTAATGTGGGAAAATGGAAACCATGCATTCTGAACCTATGTGAAGTGATATGTAATGTCACATTAAACATTTTAAAGTTTTGAATGAGCCACTTGAAGACCACCCTTGTGCACAAAGTGAGCTCAATAGTTTAAATAATCTAAATGGCACAATTCTTGCACTTTTTGATAACACATAAAATAGTTCACAAATTGAGTAATAATGTTTGTATTAGAGGCATTGAAATCCTAGAGTTTTCCCTACCCAAGTGGTTCAAGATTCATAATGAAGCACATAGAGAGAGAAATTTTCTATTGTTTCTATCACATTTGTGTGGCACAAAGTTTATTCTAATTGAATAAATATTATTCCAAAATGAAGGCATGTAAAGGGAACCTTTATTCTGATGCCACCTAGTTCACAACACCATAATCTTCATTTAGAGAGAAGGGTGACTCCTAGGGGAATGGAGGAGCCTAACGTAGCAACAATAAAAGAGGAAAAAACATAAAGTAATTAGAAAGTATGCAAAAACATATTGCAACTAAGGAGTGTTGTGTAAATATATTACATCACAAGGAATTGGTCTACTAGATATTCCTGCACCCCACAATGCACTCAACACAGTCATCTAAGTAAAGGAAATTTTCACATTCACTTTTTGACCTTTAGGTAACAGTTGTTAGTGTGAGTTATCCTATGTGTCATCCTCTCATATTGGAGGGTCATTTCACATGGGTCAGGTTTAGGGTAGGTTTAGGGTTTACATGTGTGTCATGCACTAGGGTTACTCAGCACCCTATATGTACTCTCTTTCTATTCATTTTATGAGCATGCCAAGACACTCCGATGTCTTTCTCTATGTGCAAGATTTGTTTTGTTATGCAAGATTGTTCAGTTATTGATCGATTCTTCTTGCTGATCACATTGGAGCCATTACGATTCTGTTGGAGTGCAACTTGATTCGTGGTGCACAATTTCTAATATGATTCTCATCAACTATTTTCATGGTATCAAAGCTGAGATCAGGTAAACATGCACTCGTTATTTATTTTAGTTGTGATTACTCCCTTGTTTTTCATTTTTTTAGACTCCTGCGTGCAAGTTTTTCGATCACTATTTTCTGAAATTTTTCCTTGTTAATGTATTTAACAAGTTGTTCTTGGAAAGTTGTGTCAGTTTGTTGTGCCTTTATTGTACATGCGTAGGATTTCATCATACCTTGAGCTATCAGGGGTTTTACAGCTACATCTAACTAGTTGTAGCTAAATTTTGCAAATCAGCAAAGGATAGAGTTTTTTTCTAGTTTAAAAAAATATATTAAACTAGAAATTATTGTGTATCTCTATTTTTTTTTGTTTGCATGTTTTTTTTGCAGATGTAGGTCAAAACATTGAGTTTTTGAAGTTTTTTGGTATTGTGCTCTGTCAAACTCTTCTCTAGCAGAGTTGTGTTTAGTGTGGGAGCATTTTTTTTAACTAGGGCCTCCTGGCTGAGTTGCCGGTTCTATATCCTCTATTATTTGTTGTTGCATAGTTTGGGGGTTTTTTTCTGTTTGTGATTGCTGCAAACATCAGTACACTGCCCTTCACTGAGTTCTCACCCTCTACCGTGGCCTCCACCTCAACACCCTCCATGGCCTCTCCCCACTAGTATGACCTGTTGCATGCCCCCTCCCACGTGTTGGCTGCTCCTTACCCTCCTACGCACCATAATCGTTACCCCTCAAAAACAAACAAAAACCTACATTTTTTTCCAATGGCCGCGCTTTCTCTTGTAAGTTTTCTTTAAAGTTTTTTTGGTAAGTTTTTAAAACAAACGAGTTCCATTTGGTAATTTCTTTTTTCAATACTTTCTAACCTTTTTTAAAAACTCATGCTAAGTTGAAATTCTTTAGTAATTTTTTCAAAAAATCTAAATCCTTCCATAGTTATGCCCTTTTAAAATAATAGGATTTCTTCCTAATTTAAAACTCATGGTTAGTTTTAAAATTAGAGTTGGTTTTCACTTTTTTAATAGAAATTTGTTTCTATCTTAATTTTAAAGTTGTTTTTTAAACCAAAAGAAGGAACGTACCTTTTTTTATTTAATTAGGATTTTTAGGATAACTTAGATCTTAATTAGTTTTTAGTTGAAATTAATTAGATTTAATTTTCTTAAATATATTTTTTATTAATTTAAAAAATAACCTATACTCTTTTTTGAGTTTATATTAAAAATCATCATTTCAAATAACCTATTTATCGTTTAAAAAAAAAAAACTCCAATAGCTCTCAAAATAGCTAAATTGGGCATGTTTCCAAACAGTAATTTTTTAGTCATTATTGGTCGTTTTTTTTCTCTAATCATGTGCACTCAAGTGTGTAGTGATCACTCTGAGCACCTTATTTTCCTTCCGATGCATCCTTTCCGGCGTTCTAAAGATTCTCTGAACTCCTTCGAGTTCATTCCAAACCTTGTATTTTTTCACCCTTATTATTACCTACGACTAGTGAGCGCGTCCACCATAGTCTACAGCAAGGGGGTATTCCTTTTACGATGTGAGACATGCTTTTTCTCACCACTAGGGTTGGCTTTCGCCTGCTTTCTTATTTTTTACTTGTGCTTGTTTATGACGTTTGCTTTTTGTTGCACTCCACGAAACACTATTGTGGTCTCCTCTCTTGCACGTTATTATGCTAATTGACAAATGAGTTACCAAGTGTTTCAAACCACACGCACGGACCTGATTATAATCAACACACTAAACTATAAAGTGCCGAAAGCAAGGGGATTGTTATATTGTCCTTGTGTGGTTGTGTTTATTTTCTGCATTTCTCTCTCTCTCTCTCTCTCTTACTATGGATGCAATTTTAATGTCCTTTGCTTATGCTGTTCAAATTTTTTCGAATGGAGATCGAAAATAATAATGAAACTAATGGGTAAAGGGTTATTCCACATCACCATGGGAACTGAGACTGAACCAGATGACGAACCTAAAAAATCTAAGTGGTTAAACCATAGTGATGAAGCTTTAGGTCTTCTTTGCATGTCCATTTCTCTTGACTTGCTCTTCCACATTGAGGCTTCCGAAAGACCTAAATCTATGTGGAAAATGATGGATGTGATGTTTGGAAAAATAGATGACATGAGAGTGCATGAGTTGGAAAACAAACTACTATGGTTAAATCCTAGTGACTTTGAAAACCTACAAGCTTTCTTCTCAAAATTTGTCCACATTAGATTATTGTTAAAAGGATGTCAAGTAGAAAAGAAAGATTCTCAACTGATCTTGTCAATTCTCTTCTAAGCTAGGTCCCAAATATTCTATCTTTGTGTCAACTTTCTACGCTACAAAAGTTGCTTTGGGTGATACTTGGACTATGCCCTCCTTTGACTATTTTTCATCCCAACTCATTCGAGAACATGAAAAAACTCATTCAAATGGGGTCTCTCAAGTACAAGTCACATGCCCTTGTAGCAAGTACTAGCAAGGGAAAGAAGAATGAAAAGAAGAAAGAAACAAGGACCAACCTAAGAAAGAAACCAAGATCAAACCTAAAAATGACACAAACACTTCGAATTCTGAGCCTAAGGCACATAAAAGCAAGTATTTGTGTTCCTATTGCAAGAAGTCTGGTCACGATGAGACAACACTATTTTCAGGAAACAGATTGATCACTTATCTCATTTACTTGAGAAGAATAAAATAAGTGTTCCTGAATCCATAAAACAAAGTACTTCGAAGGCCAAGTCTTCTGCTGCAAAAGGTGCTAAAAGGAAAGGCCCTTGTAGCTAGAGTTGCTCCTTCATCGACATGGATTATAGATTTCAGTGCCTTGCACCACATGGATTCTACACATGTTGAGTTTTCCAACATTTAACCTTGTGGAATGTCCCAAATCATGATGGGTAATAACACGACAGTGTCGGTTTCCGGTAGTGGATCAGTAGAGATGGATGGGGGAACATTTAACCAAGTGCTGAGTGTTCCTAATCTCTCTACCAATCTCCTATTGGTTTACCAAATTACTCACCTTGGTGAAGGAATGTGAGTGGAATTTGGTCCTAACTCGGTGATTATTTGTGAGCTTAACAATGACACTATAGTGGATGAGGGAAAGGCTGATCACCGTTCATAGTTATATACCTTTTCCCACTTTACTTCTAATTCTACGCCCACTGCCTTTCTCACTCATGAAAATGAGGTTATTAAGCTATGGCATGAGCATTTCAGACATCTAAATTATCACTACCTTGAACAATTTGGCCAAAACGAAATGGTCAACGGGTTGCCTCGCGTCAAGTTTTCTAAGGGTCTTTATGAGGGTTGTACCCTTGGAAAGCATCCTGAAAAGAAATTTGACAAAGGAAAATATTGGAGAGCCACTCGTCCTTTGGATCTTGTTCACAGTGATGTTTCTGGTCCATTTCCTTCTCCTTCATTTACTAGAGCTCTTTATGTTCTAACCTTCATTGATGACTATTCATGATATACTTGGGTATATTTTATTAAGCTTAAGTCTGAAGTCTTTGAACATTTTCAGGACTTTAAGGCTCTTGCTAAGAAACAGACGGAACGGTCTATCAAGGTTCTTCAAACCAAAAATTAAGGTGAATATGTAAACAATAGGTTCATGGATTTTTGTACTTCTAAAGGGATTTCTTTGTAGCATACATTTGCATATAGCCCTTCGTAGAATGTAGTCACAGAAAGAAAGAACCATACTCTTAAGGAGATGGCCACTTGTATGATTCACTCAAAGTCTCTTCCTCCGCAGTATTGGGCCAAAGTAGTGAATTGTGTAAATTACATTCAAAACCATGTTCTACACAAGGCAGTAAGAGGGATGACACCCTTTGAAGCCTAGTTTGGACATAAGCCTAATGTTGAGCACTTCAAGTCTTTAGATCCAAGGCCATGGCTTAGATTCCTAAGAAGAAATACAAGGCCTTGGAACCATAATCCAAACCTTATATATTTATAGGGTATCCTGATGGTGTGAAGGGATATCATTTGATGAATCCTACTTCTTATGAGTTGTATATTGAGAGAAGTGTTAACTTTGATGAGTCTTCTTTAACTTATACTTCTCCACCTATTGAGGTTCTTCATCTCACTAACTCAGATTCTAACTCATCAGATGATGATACTGTTGAGCGTGCTCCTTTTCCAAATCCTCCCGACCATCAAACCTCTGAGTCTTCTGATTCTGACAGTAGTGATGATGAGGACAATGTCCCTTCTCACTCAAGTGAAGAATCTTCTGACTCTGAGCTTGATCCTCCTGGTCCTCTTTGGGCTAGGAAAAATTTACAAAGTGCTCGAGATTTAGTTGGAGATACGTCGGATATGAGATGTACTCGCTCAAATTTCATTAGACCCCAATCTTTCTTCACCTCTAATTTTGATCCACATTCTTTCTAGGAAGCTTCTGGTATTCCTAAGTGGGATTCTTCCATGGATGAGGAGTATTCCTCTCTCATGAAGAATGATACTTGGGATCTCACCCCTCTTCCGAAAGGAAGAAAAATCATTCGGTGTAAGTGGGTGTTCCGAACAAAGTATGGACTAGATGGAGATGTCGAAATGTTTAAAGTGCAATTAGTAGCTAAGGATTTCTCCCAGATAACTAGGGTTGATTATACTGAAACCTTTACTCCAGTTGTGAAGATGACTTCTATTCGACTGATCTTAGCCATATCCACAACAAATAGATGGAAAGTCCATCAAATGGATGTTAAGAGTGCCTTCCTTCGTGGTGACCTAGAGGAAGCGATCTATATGGAACAACCTCTAGGTTATGTCCAAGATCCTTCCCTCATTTGTAAGATAAATAAGTCTCTTAATGGCCTTAAATAAGCCCCTCGGGCTTGGTATGCCAAGATGGACTCCTTTTTACTTACATCAGGGTTTACCAGGTGTCACTCTGATCCAAATGTTTATATTCTATGGCAAGATGACTCCATACTCATTCTTATTCTCTATGTTGATGTGTTGTTGATCACATGTAGCTCTTCCTCTATTATTGATTCTGTGAAGATCGCCTTGGCCAACAAGTTTTCCATGACTGACTTGGGTCTGCTTCATTACTTCCTTGGGATCCAGATTTCACAATCTAACTCTGGAATTTTGATTTCACAACCTAAGTATGCTCTTGATTTGCTAGATCATTTTCAAATGTCTGATTGTAAGTCTTCTCCTACTCCTTTTCTCTTTGGGTTAAGTTGGTTTCAAATTTCTCTACTCCCTTGGTTGATGGTACCCTTTATCGACAGTTGGTGGGGAGCTTGATTTAATTGACTCACACTCAACCGGATTTATCGTATGTTGTTGGAATCATGTCTAGATTCATGCAGGAGCCACATGAGCTGCATTGGAAAGTAGCTAAATGGATCCTTCATTATGTTCATGGCACTTATACTAATGGCATTCACTATCATGGAGGGGTAGATATCAACTTAATTGGGTTCATAGATTCTGATTGGGCCGGTGACTTAGATCATCAGAAATCTACTTCTGGATATAGTTTCTCTCTTGGTTCGAGTCTTATTAGGTAGTCTAGCAAGAAGCAGAATGTAATTACAATATCATCTATGGAGGTAGAATACATAGGAGCATTTAACACTA
This sequence comes from Taxus chinensis, assembly GCA_019776745.2. Lineage (NCBI taxonomy): Eukaryota > Viridiplantae > Streptophyta > Pinopsida > Cupressales > Taxaceae > Taxus > Taxus chinensis. Next base: position 300,425,335 of record CM034151.1, read on the forward strand.
CCACAGAAGCTATTTGGCTACAAGGTATTCTGACAGAGTTTGGCATCCACTTTCGGTGGCCTACCATTATCTATTGTGATAACACAAGAACTTTCTCCATTTGTAGAAATCCAGTTCAACAATAGCAGATGAAGCACATTGAGATCCATATGCACTTCATACAAGAGCTTATTCATGATGGCATCATCGACATTCAGTATATTCAGATAATTGATCAGATTGTAGATTTATTTACAAATCCCTTCATTGAGATGAATTTTCTTCACTTATGGTTGGTATTTTGCAAATGTTCATCTTCTTCGAGCTAAGTAGTCCTTATTTTCTTCTTCTTCTTCTAGGAAGATTGTGTTTTTATATGGGCACCTTATCAGGCCTTTAGTTTCTGGGCCCCATTAACACATCTTTCTTAGTTGTTTAGGAGTGTCTTCTCTTTCTGTCTGACTCATCATAGCCTCTACCCCAGCTTCGATGAAGGGGGGGTGTTAGTGTGAGTTATCCTATGTGTCTGAATCTCATATTGGAGGGTCATCTCACATGGGTTAGGTTTAGGGTTAGTTTTAGGGTTTACATGTGTGTCATGCACTGGGGTTACTCAGCACCCTATATGTACTCTCTTTCTATTCATTTTATGAGCATGCCAAGACAATCCGCTATCTTTCTCTATGTGCAAGCTTTGTTCTGTTATGCAAGATTGTTCAGTTATTGATCAATTCTTCTTGTGATAACATTGGAGCCATTACGATTCAACCAGAGTGCAAATTGATTATGGTGCAAAGTTTTCGATACGATCCATCAACTCTTTCAGTGGCATGGTTGATTCAAGTCATTATTGGCCTATTCCTAGCCCTGGAGTGTGCAGAATCATATGGAGGTATGATATTTGGAGCCAATAACTCATGGTGGAACATGGTAGAATCATGTTGGTAGTTTATATGAGTTGTATGGTGAGTTTTAGGTCATTTCTTAGATATTTTGTGGTGTTTCATGGTCCTTGGAAAGAAAGTAGGTGAGGAAGAGGCAAGTAAGAAAAGATTATTCTTAATGGATGGATATTTTAAGAGCTATTTGGGATATGTGGTTAATATGAACTCTTATAGGATCTTTTAATGATGCTCCATGAAAAATTTCAGGTCATTCTGAAGAAGGAATTACAAGATATGTCTGTTTTGGTAAAATTGGGTGTTTTAGAGTGTTTTTTTGAGACAAAAGTTGACCTTCTAATGCTTGATGTGAATTATGTGCTATGCATGGGAGCTAGATAATTTTACAGATATTTTTTCATGAAACTAATATGGTAGTAAAAATAATTAGGTGGTTTGATCTTCATGTTTTTATGAACGATCATTAAGAAGATAAGTTGCTTTGAAACCATAGCTAAACCCTAGCTCAAAGTGGCTTGGGAGAAAGTGAGTATACTGAGCCTATTTTAATTTTTTTTACCAAATTTGTGATTTTATGTTTTATATGATTCCTCAATATTTCCATAAAGTTAATATAGTGCTTGTGAGATTATGTGGGACCTTCCTAAAAATGTTTTTTTTTTAAGAAGTCTAACTTGTGGAGAAGTTTTCCAAAGAAGGTGAGAAATAAATTGAATTTATTTTTATCATGGGATTTTTTATTAATTTCCATTATGGTTTTAGATCATTGTGGTGATTATAAATGAATTTCTTTTCCCTATTTATGAAGACTAGTTTTTAGGGTAGTTTGGAATAGTCCATGGTAAAATTGGAATTGCAAGAGCTACAAGAGGAATTAGGACTCCATTCAAGTTTTTTTCTGATCCTAGTTCAAATATATTTCCAATGGTATATCAAACTTTCGTTTTGATAAGTTATGACATGTTCTTTGAGGGTCAAATATGGAGGATGTTTGATCTAGTTGGATGTCATGTGGCTTTATGAGGTAAAGTAATATTTATGAGTTGTTCATGTTTGTTTAATGTTTTTAATTTTTGTAAATCATTTCTAATGGTGATACAGGCTTTGGTTAATCTTGGAAATTATTTTTGAGGTGATGGAGCAAGTATCTTAAGGTCAGTTCTTTATTCCTAGAAGGATAAAGAAACAATTTATAGAGATGGACTTGGTTAAAGGCATTCCACTTGAATTTGGAAGGAAATATAATATGTTATGGAAATAGGATTCATATGGATTTAAATTTATATATGTATTGTTTCTTGGTGATGATATTTTATCGGTATTTCAGGTCATTTTGTGGAAAAGAAGGTTTATTGTTTTTTAAGGATAGGATTTCTCAGGATGAAAGAATGATTTAGTTTAGGTATGAGATGGATTATATGATGCTTTATATCATTTGGAGAGTTAATAGGGATGAATTTTGTTTCTATTCAAGGAATTTGGAGGTCTCATAATTTGGTAGAAAGGGTACAAACTAGTTGAATTTGTAAAAGAAATTTCTAGGTAGCTTGATTTGATGAAGAGGAAAGTGACTGTGGTTTGCACATATAGATGTGTCACATGATCTAACATGCATGGATCAAAGGTCCTAAGGATTACAATTAGTGGTTAAATTCCATAGTTTAGTTAATCTTGGGTGGTCTTGAGGCATAAAGGTGAAGACAGGGTACTAGAAGCAGCTGTTTAGTGAAGGATACAAGTCTTTTGGGTTGTGTTATGAATAATTTGATGTTTAAAAGATAATTAAAGAACATGTATGATTTTATTATGCCATATTACACATGTGTGATGAATTTTTGAGCTTTAATAATCATGTTTTTGGATTTTCTGGTTTTAGCCCATCTGGGTGATGGGGTTTTGATCTAGTTTTATGTAAGTTGAGTGGTTTTGGCATGGTCGACCTACATATTCCCATTATGAATGTTTTTTATGAATTTATTGGGATTTTTTTAATTTTAATTGGTCAAGATAAATGTATATGACCTACCTTCTTTGTGTTGGTGAAATCAAATGCATGTAAAAGGGTATTTAGAATTAAAATTTGAACTAGTCTAGTAAGAGGGGAAAATGTGACCTATATAAGGGTGTGAAGGAGATTATTGCATGATTTTAGATATGATGAATTTTGTGAAAATTTTATGACTATTTTAGATTATGTGTGTAAGTGTTTGAATCCAAGACAAGTTGTGAAATAAGAAGATAGAGTGAGTTGAAGGAATGAAGGTTTGAATAAAGTGTGTGAGTTGAGCTTGTGATCTCCGTCATTTGTGGAATAAAAAAAATCAGATATATTCATCTTCAGTTGTTTAAGGTTGTTTATAGTCATCTTCGGGGGTTGTATCCTCCTTATGGGGTCATTTCTTCACTAAATTAGGGTTTGGTGCTCCTTGTAGGGTTGATGCTCTACTAAGATAGGGGTTGGTGCTCCTTGTGAAGTTGGTGCTTAACTAAATTTCTTTGATTTGTGTAATATAATCATATTTTTGGTTAATTTTCTTCTCCATGAGGTTTTTCCACTTATATATGGTGTTCATATGTCTTTTTCTTTGCTTTATGTAATTTTGAATTGTTAATACATGCCTAATTTGCTCATATGGTTATGAGTGATAAATGAATGAATCTAATGATGAATATATGTGATAGTAAATGAAATATAAGTTTTGTAGGATTGATTCACGCCCCTATTCCATTATGCTTCCAACAATTGGTATCTAAGTGGGTCATTGTGAAGAAATTTTAAGAGCTTAAACGAGATCTTAGAAGCACAAATGGGTAATTCAACTAATATTTGGTGGAGAAAATATGATATTTTTAAGTCTTTGGTATTTGTACTATGATAAAAAATTAGTGATATGCAGAAATATCATGGCCATGCCATCAAGGATTTGGAATCTCAAGTGGAGAGTGTTTGTAAGGCTCTATAGGTAAAAGAAGAAGTTTGTTCCAGGTATGAAGATAAATTGAAAACCCTATAATATAATTTGGAGAGTGCATCTAGTAGGTTAAGGATGTAGGAGAAGTTAGAGAAGAGTGTTTAATATCTTCATGGGATTTTAGAAACACAAAGAGATTCAAATGATAATACTGGCCTAGGTTTCAAGAGAAAGAAAAAGGAGAATGATGGTGAAGTTGGTCCTAGTTCTCAAGAAATCAAAAATGAGACAAATAGGAGTGATTTGAGAACTTATAAATCTATTAAATAACCTAATGATATGAGGTATGGTAATTATTTTAATGGATATTGTTATGTTTGTCGTGATTTTAGTCATAGAGCTAGATATTACAAAAGAATGTCTTCTAGGAATGGTGAAGCTCTCTTCAAAGGTGAATGTTTTTCATGTTGTGAGTATGGCCACAGGGCAAAGGATTGTATCTGGAATCTTATTGTATATGATCCAATAGGAAATATGGGTGTTATTTTATTTAAATGTCAAAAACTAGGTCATATAACAAGACTATCATCAAAAGACTTGATCCTAAAGGTATAGTCATGACAGTAAAAATTCTTAATCAAGAAGGTCAAGTTAAGAAGGATGATAAAAAATTAGAAGTGATCAAGAGTGATAAAGTAAGTAAGGTCAAGAGAACTGAGTCTCAACCTAATATCCCTAATATGAAGCTTGTCAAAGAAGATTCTAGTGTCATCAAAATGGGAGATAAGTTCATCAAGTCTAAGACTAATCTAGGAAGCATGTTTTCTATAGCTAAAGAAGACCATATGTGTCTAAATCAGGCCATTTTCCTGTACATGAGAAGCTGAAGAATCTAGGATTTTGGATCACTTTAAGTGCAATAAGGTATGACATGTGATCTCTCCTTGTGATTTTGAATTTCTTGTCACTTGTAGTTATAGGTGTTTGATTTTTTCGTGTTTCCCCTATTTGAAGAATTATATGGTTTCCATAAGAAGTATGAAGGTGTGTTAGGTCAATCTAAGTCCATGTCTTGGTCACAAGATTCTATCTAATACTATGACATCATTGAAATATAGTATCACCTTCCTTTGAGAAGTTCTTAGTCTGTTAGGTTATTAAAGTGTGCTTTCAAGGTTTCTATGTTGTGAAGGTATTTCTCAAAGTAATTAGTTCCCTTCAATGCATGTTGTGTCATGTTTAAGGGATCTATAGCTCTCAGAGAGTAAATGCATGATGTTATTTAATATTAAACAAGTATTATTGTGTCTAAGATTCAAGAAGTAGTTACTCAAATCCCATAATGTCTCTGTCAGATAAATTATGTGTTCCTTAATTTATATGTAAATATGTGTCAAGATGTGCTCTAACTTAAAGGAGGTCTATGTTAACTATGTGGGTGTAGAAATAAGGTTTGAGTCTATGTTTTGATATAAGTTCTCTAATAATTTCATGAATTAAGTATAAATGTATATGAGTCAAAGTGTCGCAGTCTATATCTTCATCAAAGTAAATGGCTCTTTTAGTCAAAGTCTCAAAGTCTACAAGTCTTTGATATGGTGATTCAAGGTTTACAAGGTCTATACCATCTCAATAAAAGGTCAAGCTTGATGGTGAATGTTTAAGAAGGTTTTGGTGTCTCTAAGGTTGAGGTCATGGTAACATATGAATTCAATACACTTGTTTCAATATTTTGTTTGTGGATATGACGAAACAAATAAGGTGATGGGACAATAAGGAATACCTATTGTGATGGTTGGTTTAAAGGTTCTATGCACGTTATGACTTCTTGATCTAATGATGATTGTGAGAGATTCCTTTTGGCTAGGAGGAACTACCTAAAATACACAATAAGACCAAAAAAGAGAGTTAAACAAAATATGTCAGTGGGCTGCCTAGTGTGTGCTAGATCCAAGAAGTGTGGTACTTCTTTGATGGAGGTCAACCCATTGTTTAATAAAATTTAATGTAATAAATAACGTAAATAAATAAAATACTACTATAGTTGATATGATTTAGGTATCTCATCCAAATACAATAAGAAAATCTAATATAACAGGCTACGTTATGATCAGATCTGGAAGTATGGTAGGTAGTCAAGGTGTTGGGACAGGTAAGGGTTAGATTCTAGGTAGTTTGGGTTTCTTGAATGTAGGTTTTTAATTTTCTATTATTGGTACGATTACCAAATACAGACACCAAGGTCGGTGAGGTATGACCGATGATGGTTAAGGCGGGATGGTAGAAATTCAATAAATTGGGTTTTGAGAACTTTTTGAGGTAAGACAGTGGGTGTGAGGGAAGATGGATAGGTTTGCAATGGTGATGGGGGTACTCAGAGGTATTCAGTAATCAAGTATGTTTGATTAAACTATTTTTGGGTGATGGAATGGCTGGATTCATAGGAAGGTAACAAGGGTGGGATGAAAAATGCAAATAGATGTTTATAAACAGAGATGAAGAATCTTTATAATCTAGATAAGTATGAAATGATGTGAGTTAGAGTTACACTTAATGGTGTTTGTAGATTTTATGGCTGATCTATAGAATGGAGATCAGTTCCATGGCAGTGCTTCCTGGAATGCTATCGTGAATGCAAATACCTTCGGATCTGTCTTAATGTGTGAAAGGGTTTTGGCTCTTGCTTGCATGTAGACTTCCTTCATTCCAAAACTTGATAATGTGGCCAACCTCTCAAACAAGGTTACTAAAATGAATATATGGCAACCGACAACAGTTTAGGGTGATTGGCATTGGTTTAGGTTTGACTGGTGTCGGTGAAGGCAGGAAATCCTAGGTTTACTAAAAATGATAGATCTTAGCAATCTCTTGGCCAAATTTGTCTATCCTCATGGATTAAAGTAGGATTTTTCACTTAGATAACTGGGAATGTGGTTATAGGTAGAATAGGCATGTGATTTTAAGGTTAGACTAAGTCTTGGTTAATTAAAGTAAGAAAAGGTTGAGTCCTAGTTAGTTAGGAAACATGCTAAGAATAGGTCCATGATGAGGTGTCTAGGTGATGTAGAAATTATTTTAAATAAAGTTAATTAAATAATGAATGAAGTGAGGATGAGTATTACTTTAAGTATAAATAATTAAACTACTATTAATGTGGGGGAAAAGGATCATGTTTAGGTGCATATGTTTAAGTTGGCTATTCAAAAAGGGACCAAGGGGAGTGTGACCCAATTTTAGTGTCAACATTTTGCCCATTTTTTCATAGCTTGTATTGGTAAGTGACGCTGACAAAAACAGGAAGTGATTGCCCCATGTGTGGGTGAAGGTGAGCCCCCTCAAACCAGGAACTAATGAGGTGTAATACGGAATTAGTGATTGGTTTAATAAATGTGTAGGTGGTGAAGATAGGTGAGGAAGGGTTTGAGTACTAAGGGAAAGGGTGATGGTTAACTCAGGTAATAGGTAATGGGCCAAGGTCAAAATTGAGTCATGGGTAATGGAAATAAACCACACGCACATGTATCGATTGCAACATAGTACCGGGTTGAAGATCTTGCAAAATATACATCATCCAAGGTCAATAGGTTTATCTAAACAAGGGTGAAGTGATTCAAGTATCCAAGGTATAGGATATGGTCCAAAAACACAATGTAGGTCAGGTGCAGGAACGTTTATTTATGTTCTAGTACACCAAAGGTTTGGTCAAGATAAATGGCATGAAAATAGGCAAGGTATGGTTGTTAGGATAAAATAACATAGGTAACAGCATTGCAAGGTATAGCGAGTACATAAGGTCAATGGTCACGCCAAGTAGGTCAGGTTTAAGCCAATAGGTCATGGCATGGGTAAGGTCGAGGTATATGTAAAATAAAAAATCCCAAGACATAACGAAGGAAATGTAGGGGTGGTTTGGGCTTGTAGGTATGGTTCAATAAGTGTCTGGAATAATAAAAGGTGTGTGATCACTAATGGTTGTAGGTAAAAGGGGGCTTAGCAAGGCCAAATAGTTGTAAGGGTTCACGGATGTTAGCTATAGGATTACTGACGTCAATTTTCTAGGGCACAAAAATGACCGGCATCGATCAGCTCAGGTTGGGTTTAAAAAAGGAAAATTCCACTTTTTACGAAATCATTTATCATTTGCTAATTATAGGAAATGATAGCAGAGAGGTGGAAATTTGGAAAGTGATAGAAAGAGATGGAGATCTAAGTTGGCGAGCCTCATGGTGGGTGATTGGCATTTGGTTGGTAGGTCCACGAAATCAGGTCAAGTGATTTGAGTGGTTGGTTGGAGGTGAGGAGTGGATTTTTGCTTGGTAGAGGTGGGAGATGGTTCGGGTGGGCCACCAGTGTAGTGGTTAGACATACCACCACATTGGCGGCACTGCAATGAGGTAGGATTTGATCCTGATTTGTCATTTTTTGTTAAAATAGGTTGGTAAAATTGGTGTTGGATAAAACCATGTTGGGTGGGGGTATAATTTTGAATTTTAGGTTAAACTTTTGCAATGAGGAAGGGGGGAGGTCCTAGGTAGGGTAAATAGGGGTGGGGAGGGGTTTAGGTTAGGTTTAGGTAAGGTAGGATAGGGTTCTAGGTTAAATTTGAGATTAAGGGAGAAATAGGGGGTTTTCAGATTCAATTGCCACAATAGTGACTAATGTCAGTCAAGATTTGGCTAAAGTTGGTTGGCATTGGCTAGCATCAGTCAAGTAACAGGTGACCAATACCGATCATGATGAACAATGTTGGTCAGAAGTGACCAATGCTAGTTGGATTTTGGGAAAAATAGATCAAGAAACAAGGTAGGGCATGAGAAAAAGATAGGTAATTAAGTGGAAAGGAAAGTTTATTGAGAATGAGTAGGGTAATAGGTATAAATGGTACAAGTGGATGGGTGTAAAAAATGGGTAATCTGTAGGGTTGGGGTATAATAATCAATAAGGGTTTGGGAATAGGTTTTTTGGGTAAGAGATTTGTTGGGTATGGTGAAGGTTTAACAATGGTATGATTTTTTGGGTGTATGTTAGGGACCAGTTGCAGATGAGAGATATAGTACCACCTATGTTACGAGTGGTACGAGGGAGTGTGATGGCAGAGAAGTGGCATCACGTTACAGATGTTGACCTTATTGGGGTCAGACAATATAGGCACATAGTTTGGGATCTGAGCTTGATGGTTGCACTCATTGATAGATGGGATTTAGTTACCAACACATTTCATCTGCCGATGGGTGAGATCACAGTCACTCCAGTGGATGTTTATAGGATATTACAGTTACCAATAATGGGGATGCAGGTTTACTCCATTTCTTTAGAGGCATCAAAGGAGCTAATGTTGATAGTGTTTGGAGAGGGGATGGCAGAGAAGAGGTTCCATAACATGATCCTAAGCTATGGAGACATGTATGCGGCCCATCCTGAGGAGATGAGGTTAGTGGTCCTAATCATAGAGGTAGTGTATTATTTTACGCTACCATATGTGGAGGGTGGGATATTCCCATGGGCACTGATGGGGGTTCTCCATGACATGATGGAGGATAGGACCTGGTTTTCTTGGGTACCAGAATACTTGGTGTAGTTATATAGGGAGTTATGGGCCTACAGGTGGTTACGGATATTTAGCTTGTGCTACACCTTTCTTCTTCACTTTTGGGCATACGAGCACATCGTATGTGTGTGTTCAGTGGTATGCCCTAATAGGATGCATTCGAGGTGGGATTTGTTTGATTTAGTTACAAGCGTTGGGTGCCTTTATTTGGAGAGTGCAGGGTTACCTAGGCTACACACGATGTTGCATACTACCACCATATAGTAGAGGGGTTTTCCAGAGTGGAAATTATTTAAAGGCCGTATGTTGGCTTCCTTTCATACAAGTAGATGGCGAAAGAGTTGGATGAGATGTAGCTACTCAAATGGATAGAGGGGTGTTGTGCCAGAGAGCACAAGATGACACCCATAGATAGGGTCTAATGGTATTTTGGGCTGCCCCAGGATGTGCCTCCACCATTTTCTCAGTACAGGAGAGAAAATGTGGAGATCTTTATGCCTCTACTATAGCCAACAATATCGATAGGGTAGGAGGAAAAGGCAGTGGACCGGTGGATTGATGATGTCAAGGTTAAAGATAGATACAGGTAGTGGTGGTCACCACAATTACGAGCATCACCACCTAGGTGAGGGAAACTAGAATTTACTACCCTTATAGTTTAGAGGGATACTTTGTAGGGATAGGTTGTCACCTTACAAACCCAGATTACAAGTTTACAGGGGTATTTGATAGGGTCTGAGGCATTTGTGACAACATTATAAGCACATGTGGTGGATTTACAGGCCCAGTTTATTAGGGACAGGCACCCACATAGGGTGGAGATGGATACGGGAGACAAGTGACCACTGTACATGCACATGTAGTAGGGTTACAGGGCTAGTTGGCCACTACACAACTACAGATTGTGACCTTACATGCCTAGGTCACAACACAGGCACCAACATAGGAACTAACACAGGCTCAAGGATAGGGTCCCATGGTACCGGAAGCAGCGGGACAGGGGCCCATGGTATAGGTACAGGGTATGAGACCGATGTTTCCATTGTAGACAGTACCGATGGCCAGGTTCAGGGATGCCCTGAATGAGGTTAGATACTACCATGATCATTTGACTACTGCCGAGATAGATGTCTCTTCCTATATGGAGCATAGGGTACAGAAGGCCTCGAGTGAGAGCACTAGATCTCACACACATAGTTTAGAGAGTACAGGGGGTTGGAAATCCCATAGACATGGTCAAGGAGAGGCTACTAGCTCATAGAGGTTGGACCTAGCTGTAGTCCAGGAAGAGGCAAGGGGTAGACCCATACAAGGTGGAGATATAGTAGCAGGGCATTACACTGGGGTGGAGGAGGAGGAGACAGATGAGACTGGTATGGACATTAGGTGGGTGATGATTAGTCACCCTATCTGTCCAATATATAGATTTTTGTATATTTTGATTTATAACGGCCTGCATGCCAAAGATAGTGAGGATGTACATTAGAGCTTTTGATATTTTGATTATTATACCACCTTGTGTGCCGAAGATGTTGAGACTATATATGAGAGGTACGTGTATTGATTTTTCTTTAGTGTAGATATGTATGGACATATAGATTCTGATGATTTTTATAGAGATGGTGATATCTATGGTATGATATTGTTCTTATGTGTGTAATTTCCTGTGTTATTGTTTATGTGATGAAAACTAGGTGGATTAGATATGATTGACTCAAGTTCATAGGCATGATTGAGAGAGGTCACTTAGGCATGGTGGAGTCAGGTTTGTTTAGGTGGTGATAGATTTAGGTCACTTAGGCATGGTGGAGTCAGGTTTGTTTAGGTGGTGATAGATTTAGGTCACTTAGGCATGGTGGAGTCAGGTTGGTTTACGCAATGGTAGAGCTAGGTATAGGAATGATGGAGTCAAGTCATAGGTGTGGTTAAGTCATAGTTTATGGTTTTGATTTAAGTTCCAAGTTTTTGGCAACATGGGATACAAATGGTGAAGTTTATGCATGTTATGGTTTAAATTTCCAAATATTTTTTATGGTGACAATATAAAAATGATAAATGAATGATTTGATGAAGTGGTAAAAATATTTTTTAATTGGTGCTTGTTTGGTTTAATTTCCAATTGCTGATATAAAATGGAAACTAACTAAGATAGAATGTGAATAGTAAAATGAAGGGGAAATTAGTTAGGGTAAAGGGTTTCCAAGCTAACCTTCAAGGGCCCCATGCCCTAGGAGTGTTGCCTATATAGCCTCAGTGAAAGGGGTCCTCAGGCCGACGTAGTTCTCTCATAAGCTAGGAGAGAATATAATGAGGTAGAGGAATGGATTGGTAGGTTTTAGGTATGATAAAGTGTAGGCCATAGGCATGGTTGAGTCTTAAGTGAAAGGCATGGTTTAGTTGTTTAAATGTAGGTGTCGATGGTCTGGTATTGTATAGGAGAATCAATAAGTAATGAGGAAGGTTAATGGTAAGAGGTGGTAAAAGAGCCACTTAATTGATAAGAACCCTAATGATTCTACCATACCCAAGATGGGCTTATGAATGTAAGACCCTAAATGCATTGCATAATGGACTATTTTAAGGGTGAAGAAAGTCACATGATCACGAAATGTCACAGTTGCGGCAAGTCCCTTGAGAAGAGGGAAAATTAGGATGAAAAGGCATTGAGGCGAAAGTGGGTGGTTTAGCATAACTTAGTGTACGACAATATGTTTACCTACCAAAAAACCCAGAATCAAATATACCATGACAAAAAAATTATCATTTTCTTTTTTTTTTTTAACATTTTTGATATATTGATTGATGTGGGAAGTCTATATGGGATGAGTATATTGTCTCCTTGAGGTCTTCAAAAGCTAATTGATGTGGGAAGCTTTTGAATATTTTAATTGTATTTTTGCAATGAATTTATATAGTTGTCCTTCAAGGGAGCGGTCTATTTATAATGGCGAGATAAGAGATGTCTTTTTGGAGGGAGTAATTTCTTTGCTGTAAGTTTGACTCAAGGAGTTGAATCCCATTTTGATTTTGGATGTTTAAGTCATGGATAAGACTATAGAGGAATATTAGGTTCCTGTTTAGAAGAAAAAACCATAGTACACAGAGACTAACTATGAAAGAGATGGTTTCAAGTGACAAACGACCATGGGATTCCATATTTGAAAAAGAAAAAAAGTATCCATGAGAATCATGTTATGAGTAAAACCGAAATACTCATATTGAAGATAAGGTTGACATTTGATGGGAAATAACATGATTCTTGTTTATTCGTTGATCCTCAAAATGGGTAACATGGAAGGTTAATGACTCTCAAGGGATGAGTGGTCAATAGAAAGAAGGTGATATAGGACTTGATTTCAACAATAAAATGGTCAAATATTCAAGGCATTAAGGGACTCAGGTTCAAGTTTACCTTCAATTGAATACAAATGATAAGCACCTAATCCATAGGCATGAGTAACAATATAGGGTCTAAGCCAATTAGGAGAAAATTTTCCCCGTTTACTTTTCTCTTCTTTGGTTACATGTTGATTTTCCTTAGGGATGAGGTCGTCGACCTGAAAGGTTCATTCATGGACATGTTTTTCATAGGCACGCTTGATACATTTTTGTTAGATTTGGAGATGTTCAAGAGCATTGAGACAACATTCATCTAATAACTCAAGTTATGCCAAACGATCCTGGTGAAATTTGTCGTTGTTGAGTATGTCTTGTAGTGAAATCCAGAGAGATGGAATTTGGACTTCAAGAGGCAAGATAGCCTTGGTACCATATATGAGAGAGAAAGGTGTGGTAGTAGTCAAAGTGTAAATACTAGGGTGGTAAACCCATAAGGATAAAGGAATGTGCATATGTCAATCCTTCCCATTATCGTCAACTACTTTCAAAAGAATTTTGTTCAAGGTTTTATTGGTTTATTTTGCTTGTCCATTGGTTTGTGGGTAATAAAGTCATGAGAAATTGAGTTGAATGCCAAAAGCATCACACAACTTTTGTAGGGTTTTATTTTTGAATTATTTTCCTTTATCAGTGATGAGATGGTGAGGGACACCAAAGCAACAAATGATGTGATGGGAATTCACATATTTTCTTAGCTTTTGTAGAAATGAGGGGAATGGCTTATACCCATTTAATGTAGTATTCAATAGTGGTTATAATCCATTGATGGCATTGTGAAGAATGAGGATTGATCTCTCTAACAATATCTAAGCCCCATTTACAAAGAGGCCAAAGGTCTCGTGCTACCTGTAAGGCATGGCTAGGTGTGTGATGAAGATTAGCATGTTGCTGGCATTTCACACATTGTTTGACATAGTCACAATAGTCACAGTTTAGGGTTGGCTAGTAGTAACCAAGGTGAATAATGCATTTAGCAATAGCTAAACCACTAAAGTGACCTCCAAAAATTCCATCATGAACTTCCTTGATGGTATAGGTAATTTCAGAACTTGTAAGGCATCATAAGATAATACCATTGAAATTGCACTTATAAAGGAGACCACCCATGATGACATAGCGATAGACACTTTTAAGAAAGTCACGTTGTCCATTACAAGCGAGATCAGGAGGTAGAATAGAAAGGGAAAGGCATTATGCAGACTTCTTATACCAAAGGTCACATGGGTCAGGTGCAATGGTTCTAACGAAGTGGACCTCACAAGGTAAATAAGAGGGTGATTGTAGCCTTTGTATTGTGACAACTATTTTGGAGTCAGCATGAAAAGTGGGTATCTAAAAACCTAGATAGGTCATGGTATCTAGAAATTTATTGGTAGAACGGGGGGTGGTTTGAAGTTCATAATAGTCAAAGGTAGTTAAAAGTATGTCTCCATGATGCTTGTACTTCTACAGTATTTCATTACGACATTGGTATATACCATTGACTTGATTTACAACTAGCTGGGAATCACCAAAGATATTTATTGACTTAATATCTAAGGCATAAGCATCCTGAAGACCTAATACGAGTTCTTTGTATTCGGCGATATTGTTTGTACAATAAAAATCTAGTTTGAAAGATAAAGGCATGGGTTCACCACCAAGAGGAATGAGGATAACACCTGCACCACCCCCACACTAACATTTGGAACCATCAAAGAAGAGGGTTATTTGGTATGTGGTATCATCCAAGGAGAGGGTAGCAATGGATTCTTCGGGGAAATCAAAGTTAGAGGGTTGATTTCTAGAAAGAGGTACACCTGTCAGTTGGTCAATGATGGCTTAGCTTTGATAGAATTTTGATGGATGAATTCGAGGTCAAGGTCAGAAAAAATCATGAGATAGCATGCAGCATGTTGATGTTGGTAGGGTTTGGCATACATATAATGTAGAGGATTAGTGTTAGTGATGAAAAAGGTTTTGTGGTTGAGTAGGTAATGATGTAGTTTAGTGGTGACAAAAAATAAGGCTAAGCAAAGTTTTTCTGCATGGGTGTACCTAGTTTCATAGTCCAAAAGGGTACAACTTATGTAATAAACCGCTTGCTCTCTATGTTTCTTATCATGATGACCAAGCATGACACCTAAAGAATGGTCAATGGTAGAAATGTATAGGTAAAAGCGTTGGTCATCCTTAGGAGGAATGAGAACTGGTGGTTGAAGAAGGTATTATTTTAAGGCATCAAAATATTTGTGGCATTTTTCATCCCATGTAAATGAGACGTCCTTCTTGAGGAGATGATGAAATGGTTGACAACATTAAGAAAACTGCGAGATAAAACGATGAATAGATTTCAGCTTACCTTGCAAGATTTGAAGTTGATGGAGATTAGTAGGTGGAGGAATTTTGAGAATAGCCTTCACTTTAGCATGATCAACTTATATTCCATGCAAAGAAACAATGAAACCAAGGAGTTTTCCTAAAATTACCACAAAGACACGCTTCTTAGGTTGAAAGCGAACGCAATATGTGATGAGGCGGTGTAGACACCTATAATTATGCCCAACCAATTTAAATACTTAAATTGCGCTAATTATCTCCTTTCCCACAAATTGATGACACATTGTCAATAGCACTCATCTTCTCTTCCATTGTCGTTAATTGATTACATTAAGCTAATTAATTAAGTCACCTATCTAACACATACCCTAATTAACGACCCTTCATTAATCAACACCTTCTATCTATTTTAATTAATTATTATTAATTAATTAGTATCCCTTCTCTTAAAATCAATAAATTACTATTTAATTGATTTAATTTCCCTCCTAATGGTCCAAATCACACTAAAATCCATCTAAAAGCTTATAAAAGATTGCACATGTATTTATTAATCATCTTGATTAATTAATACACTCTCTTTATCCACATGAGCCACTTGAGGATAAATTAAACCCTCCTAGAGCTAACTCAACCCCATCTAAACCCCCCCTTATCCATAACTAACTCTACATCTCCATTAGTCCCACATTCATGAGGATGTGTTGAAACCTTTATCCTTTGGGCTATATAAACAACCCTCCCTCTACTTCTACACTTACACCTAAATCTCTCAAGAGACACAAGTAAGCACGTAGTTTCATACTAATAGCCTTTTGTCATTCTTGATCCCTCCATCCTCCATTCTCAAAGAGCTAAGCCTCACACCCAAGCATCCATTGAAGAATCAAAGAAAGAAAATATGATTTGATTGACATTTGGATTACTTAGGTTCATTTTAAATGTTTAACTAGGCAATTAAGGGGAATACAGTTCATTAATTTACATTGCGCTTTGATTACTTCAAAGTTATTAATGTTAAGGGTAGGACTTGCTCATTTCTTCATCATGATGGTGCATATTTCTCATTTTTAGATAGGTTAGGAAGCTATTTCTACATGGTAGTTTTCTTGCTTTAAATTTGGTTAAAATTGTAGAAACACTTGTAGACATTTGGCACACCCGGTGGGACACTCAGTCCCATGGCATTTTAGTTTAAGTTTCATTGTTTTGGCTAACTTTTGATATGCACATATAGTTATTAATGTCCATTTTATTGGAATTTTTTCTCATTTAATATGTGTAACTTCATGTTCATAGCCATAATTTTAATGGGTTATTGCCATTCTTAAGCTAACTTGTCAAAATTTGAGATATTGTGAGTTTTCTTGTGTTTGCTACTATATTTTGGTTGCAGGCCTGGTGTAGGCAGGATTTGAGGGGCGCAGACACAATTTTCATGGTGTAGGCACAATTTTCAGGGTGCATACTTCTCTCTGGTGGCGCAGGAGTACTGATAAACCTGTTACTCTGTTTACCGACCCCTGGCGCATGCGCACTAACCCTAGCACAAAGACCCTAACCAGCTTGCAGGTGCACTAACCCTGATGCAAACGTCATTTCATATAGTACCTTCACTACATTCTGAAACCTTTCAGATCGGTGCACATGCCCTAACCAAGGCACACATACTATTTTAGTGGCGTAGGCACATTTTTCTGGTAATGTGGTCATTCTGTCTATTTTTCTCAGAGTAACACATACACTATTTTTGTGGCGCACACACCTCTCTGGTGACGCAAGTGCTTGATAAATTCAAAAATCCATAGAGTGGCATAGGCATTGTTTTAGTGGTGCAGGCACTATTTTCGTGGCGTACACATCTCTCGGGTGGCGAAGGTGCACTGTGGGCCGAAAACAACCTTGAGTGGCACATACACCCTAGCCCGCGTGCAAGTGCTAATAAAGGGGTGCAGGTGTCCTTTTTCATTTTTTAAATTAAATTTTTGATGTGCTAAAATTCTTGTAGGTTTATCTAATCATATATTTGTCTTTACAAGTGTTTTTTACATGTTTGTATTTGATTGGGTACTATTTTGCATTGTTTACTTATAGGATTAAGATCGTGTATGCTCTTCCCTCACATCCCTTAGGGTGATCTTGGGAATCAAAAATGACTCTTGAGTCCTTTTGATGCTTTAAGATTGCTAAGAATATTTGAGTTGGAATTGGTTAATTTGGCATAGTTAAATTAAAGTGTTTTTTTCATTTGATATCTTTTGGATTTTTGAAGACAATCACATATGCTCTCCTCTTGCGTCCTTGGAAGATCTAGAGAATCAAAAATGATGCCTTCTATTTTGATGGAAAATTACTAAAAAGTGTCATACATGACCAAAACGCCATCACTTGTCAAAGAACGGAGGAATCGAAACAAAAGTCAAAAGACTACTAATACAGTTGTTATACAGGTTACCAAATGGTGTTCGAGTAAATCACATCTAATTAAAAAAAAAAGATAAAACAAAAAACATACTCAAAATACTGTATTACAGGTTTTGGAAAAGGGTATGTCCCTCTCCGCTCAATTGGAACATAACCCCTTTAGCATAACGCCTTAAGCTACAATAATGGGGGTGGTTCCAGAAACCCCAAAGTAGTCCATGCAAGAGGGAACCTTGTGGACGAAACGGGAAGTGCTCCGCACTACCTATCTGACTAGTAAATCCTTTGTGAGATAGAGTTACAAGTTTTCCCTACGCAACCCTTTTGAGTACACAATTGGATGCATTTCTTGCCCATTGTGCTTGAAGGGGGAAATGTCAAGATACTCCCAAACTAATCATTGCGACTTTTGCGTAAATTGTCCCGCTCATGGATAATCTTTATAGCACCTAGGACGAGAGAACTAGCTAGGAAGATATACTTTTTCCAGGAGCCCACTTTGACCATTCTAAAGTAGTGTTGATTTGTGAACCATATTCTCATTGAGGAACGTGTGACGTGTTACTTTTTCCTAGTTTTTACTTGCCTTAGGGCGAGCTGAAACTCTGTTGAAGTCAAGCCAACATTTTTCATCCTTTTTTGATTTGATTCCTTCACATTATTTTGACACTTTGTTGATCAGAAGA